>OY804598.1:4870238-5075238 GCA_963680895.1 Fragum sueziense
AAACGCATTAAGGGCCGTAACTCTGACATTAAAGAAGATAAGGCACTGAAATTTCAACAAAACGATTGCTGAAAGCCTGGGAAATAACGTCAAAATATATTTCAGGCTTTTAGTTCGATACTTATCCAGAAACAAAAAATCTTGAAGTGTAAAGTTTTCATTTTTGTTCAGTATATTCGTTACTTGTCCGAAACTGTTCGCGGGACATCGTAAACATTTGGCGGTGGAACGTTCCACCGCCAAATGTTTACGACGTCGCACGAATAATTCCGACGTCATATGAATCTGGTTAGGGGTGGACTACCTTAAAGCAAGTTCTAATTATGAAATTTCGTAGAAAGACGGCGATATCAGCAATAATTATAGCCAATCATCATTAGACATAATTATATATTTTCTTAATGTTATTTCACGAGACAGTTTTGGCATCTTTGTATCGCCATATTTCATCGTAAATGAAGGAAGAAATTTGGATTTCTCACATAGATTGGCGTAGAAAAAGTCTCAGAACGCTAGGCAACCCTTTGTATCTATCAAAGGTGACTGTGCATATTCCGTGTACATATCTATCCGCAGCCATCCTTGAATATGGAGGAAATGTGTTGGTCAAATTTGGATGTGCGTTCCAACTAAACGGACGGACAGACAGAGTAAGATAATATAAATATATGACCAAGTTTTGACGTATGAGAAAGAGATGCTTACGGTTGATGTTTTTTCTGTTATAAACCGTTTCTATGGTTACTATTTTCAGACGTTCAGAAACAGTAGGCCTACAATCAATTTTACAAAATTTTCTCGTAGGTTGCTTTTGGCTATTTGTTGCAGGTTGATATCTTGAAAAAAAAAGGTTTAAAAAACGCCTTGAAATGAATGAATCGTGTTATCAGTTGATTTTAAAATCCCCAAGATTCATTAACGGCATGCAATCACACGTTGATTATTAATATAGCAACCCATACTTAGCGCAAATGTCGCCCTGAAACCTCACAAGAAAAGGCATGCATTTTACTATCAAGGCATGGGAGTACAAGATGGTTATTAACCCTTTCCCAAGCAACACCTAGTTTTGACGTCATCTATAGAAAAGGCTTTGGAAACATTGAGACAAAAGACAGAAAATGCTGGTTACCAGCATTTCTCATTTCGTCTTAATGTTTCATGTGCTATATTATTCACAAACACCTATAGTATCATCCATATAGTCGTCTGTAGCAGATTTCAAATTAGAACACTCGTACAATTTTGTCGTTAGAGAAAGGGTTAACCCATCACTGCACAGTGGCGCCTTTTGACTCCTTCAAAAGAAAAGGCTTGGGAAAACTTTGTGAAAAATGAAGAAATTGCTTGTGACAAGCAATTTCTTCATTTTCCACAATGTTTTCTAACCCAAAATGGAAAGATTTTTACAATTTCATGAACTTGGAATTGTCGTCTGCAACATCTTTCAGATTAGAACAGTCTAAAAATTTGCAGTCTGGTAATGGGTTAAGGCATGCGAGTACAAGATAGTTATTAAGGTGACCATTTTGTTCCATCAAACAGAAACCATAAATGCCGACCATTAACTTGACCCATTTATATCGTCCATTCATTCGTCATGTACATACATGTACTCTGACAACGTGGAATTAGGCAGAAATCAATCAGAAATTTAGGGGCAGTGTATGTGCACTGTTCTTTTCGTACACGTTAAAGGATTATGCCTCTCCGATAACGACACAATTGTAGGGTGGTTCAAATTGAAAGCTGCTAAAGATGTCGAAAAATGTCTGACAATCAAGCATTCTCTTCTTTTGTTTCAATGTTTTTCCCAAGCCCTTTTCCATAAGGATGTCAAAACCAGGTCTTGTTTTAGGAAGGGTTAAAATCCGCCTTTAATTAAAAAAAAAGAGGAAACTGTCATTTTCTTGCAGATACATTAAATGCCCACATGATGGCTGTATGTTCAGCTATGTAATGTAAGCAAACTTGGAACTTACTAAGCATTTACGATATCGCTAAGATGTTACGAAACAAAGTTAAGCAATTTTGTAAAGTCGATATTTCAAGAACTTACTCTTTTTTCATTGACATTTTCCTTTCAATAATGTGCGTAAAACGCTTCAATTGACCGTACATTAGACGAAAGTCATAAATGTCCCCATTAACATTGGTCATTAACACCGCCCATTCATCCGGCATGTACAAATTCTGACAACATGGAATTTGGGAGAAATCAATCAGAAATATAGGAGGCAGTCGTGGTACACCCTTCCTTCTTAACATGTATGAAATATATAAAAGAAAAATCTGGAGACTTCAATGTCTCGTAAACCCAATTAAGGTATTCAGCCCCTAATTAAAAAAAACAACACTTTCTAACCATACGAAATGCATCAAATTACACACACCTGTAAATACGCTTCACATAAGTTGATTCACCATGCAGGATTTCAAGATTATGCTTCAAGAAGAAGTTAATTTACAAATGTTATTTTACTCTATATTCATATGCAAGGGAGGTAATTTAGAAAATTTTGTCAAATATTTCCATAACTATGCATTAATTTGAAATTCTAAACGGTACAAAATGCTTATGTTTATATTTGGAATTGAAATGTAACACAGTTTAGAAATTACTGGCATTTTTTTTTCAAATTTCGCCGCTGGCTCTTTGATGCTAGATTAATTATGGGATGCATACTTTAATGCCACCATCAAGCTCGCTCATGAATTCAGCCGTTTTGTCGTATTTCGACAGCATGGAATTATAGAGAAATCAATCATAGATTTTGAAACACACATTCATACTATTGAACTAGTAGATCTACTTCTCATTTAGCTCTTTTTGGTACAAACGATTCGTTACCTTCAAATTGTTATCTCAAATACTATAGACTTCATGTCAAATATTGTTAGAATAGTTGTGCGATTGTTCGGGTTATATTGTCATATATAGTTACTTGTTAAGTAGATATGATTTTTACAGTTAACCCATTCCCAAACAAGACCTGGTTTTGAGGTCCCTAATAGAAATGGCTTATGAAAACATTGAGACAAAAGAAGAAACTGCTGAGAATCAGCAGTTTCTCCTTTTGCCTCAATATTTTCTGTGCTATGTTGTGCATAAATCTTATACTTAATAATACCTATTTTGTCGTCTGCAACATCTTTCAATTTGAACCACCATAAAAATTTGTCGTTTGGGCAAGGGATAAATGGCCATCTGGGATGGATCATGTCCATTGATTCGGAAGTCATTTACATTTATTACATTAATTGGTTATCTTTTCTCAATAAAAGACGGGATCCACATATCTCGTATTTGATATCTCTTATTAAGATGTATTATTGGACAAATAAAATGTCGGGCAGCTTTCTCAATGTATATCATCGGTTCCATATCGTATATATCGTAACAATAGCTTGAATAATGACAGTGCATAGCTATAAATGCCCTCAACACGGTTGATAATTCTTAAAAAAATCATAGTAAATCATTTTTACTCTTTTGTGTCCTGATGTTGCTTTATGTCTGCTTACGTCTAGGCTATGCACAATTTGGTGTGGAAACTTACACAATCATTTCGTGGTATAATTATCATGTTACATGTAAAATGCTTGGCTGATAGTTGGCTCATATTTGGTACTATTTTAAATAGTGTATGTCATACATGTACATAGTTTTGTACTAGGATAAAGGTAATCTACTGTAGAAACTGTAGGAAATTAGTCTTTTGTGTGGCATTTGTGTTTCACTATTACAACTTAGCTAACAGAAACCTTCTTTTATTTTGGTGAATTCAGTATAAAGGTTAAAGGTACACCTATTAAACACAAGAAACGCCAAACTTATACTGAAATCGGCAAATGGTATTCCCTACGTACATCAAACAGAATATGAATTTCTTGTAATCCCCGGAAGGTGGTCGGATAAGTGTATGTATCGATGCATCTAGATCAACATCTTTCATGAGAATATACGATAATACGCACAATTCTTTATTTTGATATAAAACCGTATTGATATGTTTCTTTATTTGAGAAACAAGAGCCGGAAGAATCACACGGTCGAACAGAGATAGCAGGAGGACGGACATTCGGAATACCTCGGTAAATTCTGTCAACTTATTATGATTTGACAGAAATGACCATGTTGTTGACGCAATCCCAGTTAAAGTGGACAATTGACTATTTTTTTTTCGAAATTTTTCATTTTACCCTTCACTCATTCTGGACAAATTTTCTTCTTGGATCACATCTTCTGCGCAAATTTCTTTTGTTTTGTCAAGTGGGCTTGCTTAGTTTTGGATTTATAGACTCAAATGTGTGCATAAAAAACTACGTATTTTAAATAGACCCCTTTGTGAAATGTGCGTCTAATTTCATATTAAGTAATGCATAAAGAATAATAAATCCGATACATTTTGATGAGTATTTGTTTATAAAATGTGAATCAATTGACAATATGGGTGAAAATGGCGAATTGTACCTATGCGAATGAAAATTCAAAACGACCATCCTTGTACAATTCCTTTAATTTAAAACGTTGACTACTTCCAACTCTTCTAAAATACACCAAACAACCTTTAATTTTCTCTCGTATTGTTAAACAAAAGCAATGAGTTATTCCCTTAATCGATATACCGAAATGGAAGGTCAATGATTTGTTACAAATCAACAATAGTTTAAAACTGGTCTGTCCCGAACGTAACTACAGCTTGTCCCGTACGTAATATGCTTTCTTTCCTTTAACATCACAGCCTCTGTGTTATTACCTTTTCAATCAAATCATAATATTATCAGGCAATATCCATTTGCCAGACACTTTGTCAAAAAAATTGTAATGAAATGAATAAAGGAAAATAAATACAACTCTATAAGCCATCTGGGTGTGTTGTTTTACAAATTAAGACTTCCTAGCCAAATTAGTTTCAATTTATAAAAGTTGAGATGTTCGTATTGTTTTGACACATGAGGTATGTGTAATAACTTCTTAATTAAGTGAAATGTTATCCAAAATTTGCTAGACATCCTTACCTCTGATGGATCCAATATACGAAAACGTACGGGACACTTTTTATAAAGGTAAGAAACGCTGAAATAGTCTATTTTAATGCATCAATCTAGTGTAATGTATATGGGTATGAATATATTCCTATATATATCAACAAAAACTGGCATATTTTGTGGAACTTTCTTCAATATTGTAAAAATAGTATCAATTAAGCGTAATCATAATACCAATACGTACGAGACTAGTACGAGTACGTGTACAGTCTATTATGTGCATTAAAAGTCTATTTTGCTTAAACTGTGGTCCTTTAGGAACCCAAAACACATAAAATAAGCACAGGAAACGTTCCATTTCAGCAATTTAAAAACTGAAAACTAAAAATTGCCTCGAACGTTATGGACTCGTACGTCACTTTTTAATGTGTACCCAATTTTATTTGGCCTGCTGTATCAATGCTATTATAGTAATCGGCATAATTCTTTTTGTCATATTTGAAGACACTTCGAATAGTGTTTTTACTTGAAGAATTAAACTATTTATAGTTACACATTTTTAACTAGAGTTACTTTAGTTCTTGCCTCGTACGTTACGGAGTTAAAATTACGGTAAATTGTTTAAGAATGATGTTGATTTTTTGAAAATATTGACAAAAGTACATTGTATATCAAAATACGACTTCATTTTGATTATATATATTTATACTAAAGTAGATTACGCTAGATTAATGTATTAAATGTAGATTTATGTCAGTGTTTCTTAGCTTTAAAGAAAGTGTCCCGTACGTTTTTGAATTTTGGAGACAACGACTCGAGGCTGTTATACAAATTTTGGATTACATTTTTTATATAAATCTTGGTATCGTTTTGGAGCTCTATGTTTTATGTACAAGATTGGGACATTTCTGTTAGGATAATCTATTGTTGAAATTGACATTTTTGGTTTGAAAGTTAGAATTTATACCCGGAGACATCGGTTTTTCGTACCCCCTAGTTTGATTGTCGCATGATTTTCATATGAAATGGAGTTCTTACGAACGTAAATTATAGATACATTTTTTAGTTATAGGTGTTGGATGAAAATAAATGCGGAGGTCATTTATATAATGTTGACTATTTGCAGCTAGAACATATTGAAGGCCGGAGACATCAATTGTCCCATTTAACTGGGATTGCGTCTGTTCCGAATGACCGTGGTGTGCGGATAGCAATTTAATATTTGAATGATATAATATTAATTCATATTTCATTAATATATTTGCAAAGAGTAAGAGAAACAAGAGTCGAAAGAATCACACGGACGTACAGAGATAAGACACGGTCATTCGGAATACCTCGGTCAATTCTGTCAAATCATTATGATATAACAGAATTGGGCGATGTGTTCCGAATAACGAAGTTTGGAAAAAAACTCTAATAATTGATTGGTTGATAGATTCATTTAAATCTTATTGGTATATTTGCAGAGGGTAAGAGAAACAAGAGTCGCAAGAACCACACAGACGAACAGAGATTGTACAACTATTTGATGGAGAGTTATGATTTCCATACACGTCCAGTATATAACGCCTCACATCCCGTCAACGTTTATATCGGCATTACGTTAACGCAGATATTTGACGTGGTGAGTGAGATCACATATCTTACGTTTATTTACAGTAATCAGCATTTTCTTCTTTGTCTGAATGTTTTCCCAAATAGTTTCTATTGCAGACGTTTAGACCAGAAAAAAGGTCAACTTGAATGAGTAACATTGTAATAATAGAAAGGAACTTTGTATTTTGACGAAAACAGTTTAGTGTTCTTTAGCATGTGCACGCTATATTATATGACGTGCTCTCAGAACCACGATTAATTGATAAAATAATAGTCTTATTGCATAAAAGGCATCAAATGCCCCATTATTACCATAAAAACTAATGGCGCAATGTCTGTTTTAGTGCTTTAAAGTTCAAATAAGAAAGTTCTTTGATTATACAATCATTTAACTCTATTAATCTCAAATATAAAAATGTTATTCTCTACTAGCTTCTTTATTACCATTAGACTTTTTCTGAAAGCAGCATAATGTCTGATTCGAGGTGGAATTCACTAAGCTGTCTAATTTCTCGTACAATTTAAACCTTTTAAAATTACACAACAATCAATCTGATTGGCCGAGACGAATGTCCCATGGATCCGCAATGGACATTAATGCCATAATGACCATTATTTATATCCAAACTCATTTTTTTTCTTTTCTCTTTTTCCTTTTCACAGGATGAACGTAATCAAGTCATCTCGACCAATATATGGCTGGATCAGGTAGGCAAACGTCTTTATTTCTAACCAAGTAGATTTAATCCTTTTACAAACAATTTGAAGGACAAGAACAGAAGTGTAGCTAGCAAATGGTTTTCTATCTCGCACAATCGCCCATTTCATTGTTTCTGCTATACAATTTATACAAAAAATGTAGACTTTTAACAATTTAAACTACAAACTCTTAAAAGATCCCCGTCCCATACATGTATTTTGATGTCTGGAATCAGTTACCAAATTTTCAGGCTTGAAATACTTTAAATTTCGTTCTTCTTGTTGCTCAACTATATATCATAATGGTATGTAAAAGATTGCACCATAGAGGATGTCTGTCTATAATAAAATGATTGATTGTCTATCGAATATTCATGTCTGAGCATTAGGGGTCACAATTCTACCTACTTGTGTAAGATTTTGTTGTGATTTATTACCATAATAAGTTGCACATTTTGTAGCAGATTAAAAGGTGAATATAAGTGACAGTTTCTAAGTAATGGTATATTTTATTGAATAAACTATCTAAGTAATTCATTGGAAATATCTGTCTGTAATAAAGATGATTAATTGTTTATCAAAATGTTCATGCCTGAATGCAGGGTAAAAGTTTCACAGGTCTACATCGTTGTAATCATTTAGTTGGCCACATCTAGCTTTCTGTAGGACCTTTTACTTATTTTGCATGAAAGATAATATCTTTGTCTTCATTCACCATCAAGAAAGTGGTATAAAGATACCGAAAATTCATTTACGCATCCGTGAACATAACAACCAGTAAAAGTTGCCATCTCTTTCGGAATCTGCATGGCCAACTTCGAATCAGACGATAGCTCGAGCCATTGGATACCATCATTGGGAACCAGCGCTGTTCTGTCCATTGAATTCCTCCCAGTTCTGAGTCAGCCAATCAAAATCTTTGTTTACCTCGACACTGATTGATTCGCTGTTATACGATGTGTTCCGAATGACGTAATGGCTCGG
Organism: Fragum sueziense; assembly: GCA_963680895.1. Taxonomy (NCBI): domain Eukaryota; kingdom Metazoa; phylum Mollusca; class Bivalvia; order Cardiida; family Cardiidae; genus Fragum; species Fragum sueziense. The sequence continues at coordinate 4,878,513 of OY804598.1, forward strand.
ATGGCCGCATCACTCAGTAGACAGAACAGCACTGGTTCCCAATGAGGGTTCCCGTTCGCGCGAGCTATAGTGCCAAACGAAGTCAGCCATAGTTACATGTATATTTTTGTCGCAGGAATGGAAAGACGAGAAGTTACATTGGGACTCGTCCTCTTATAATGGACTGACCGTATTCAGAATGACATGTGCCTGTATTTGGAGGCCGGACATTGTTACATATTTACACGTATACCTTATTTTCGCAGGAATGGAAAGACGAGAAGCTACATTGGGACCCGTCTTCCTATAACGGGTTGACGGTATTTAGAATGCCTTGTGCCGGTATATGGAGGCCGGACATTGTCCTTTATAACAGGTAGGTTATTTTGCTGTTTGGGCGGCGGGTTCCACGTCTGGCTTGAAAAACAAAGGTATAAATAACTTATATTTCTGATTAGAATTTATAAAATTGGGTATCGTGTAGCGGCATTATTAAAAAGCATTTGCCTTGCTTAGGTATGTTACCGTAATGTTAAGACAAAAAATCAATTGTTAAAGTTATATCTCTCCTGGTAAATGCAGCCATGTTGAATTGGTAATATTTCAGTGACGATAAAAACATGAACTACGCGCAAAGGAAAGAATTTTCAATCAGAATAGCACATTCGCACTTTTTCTAGGAGAAGGTTTTTGCGCATGGTTCATGTAATTATACAGTTGTCACATTATGTTCTCCCAAGAGATACAATTTCGACATTACTTCGGCATCACAGATTAGCTTTACCTCAAAATATTGTACAATAATGCTATGCATAATGTTAGGACAAATATCTAATGATCAAAATTCATCAAAATTTTTAGAATTACCGGTGATTAATTTATGACTTTCAATCATACCAAGTGCTACGATGTTTTTGGTGCGTTTGCTTTTTCTTCCTACTTAATATTTTCTTCTTCCTATCCAAGGATACCGCACAAGAAAATATATTAAAGATATTTCTTTCTACTGCAAGTAAAAAACAATGTGTTGCTTGAACTTTTAGTTTGAAATATCAAAAAAGGCATCTATTTAATGCATGTGACACCAAATTTATTAATATAGGCTATTTTTGGTGACATTTATTTCGTTTGGTTATACACTAATGAAACGTTCTCGTGTCTGCTCTTTTGCATTAGATATGTACTTTATTGTTACTGGCATTTTGTTCAAGACATTAAAATTTCAAATACGAAATTTTACCATCTAGCTGCTCTTCCAACACTGAACGTAAGAAAAATGGCGCGTGTTTAATGCGACCATGGGAAGGTTCGCACAATTTGCAGATTTTGAAAAAATAAATTAAACCATAAATGTATACATAATTATCTGATAGATCTAGGCATTTTTCATCAAACATACTGACTCGCTTAACTTTTTTGTTCGAAATAGTTTGAATCATTTTATCATCCTATTGGACTGTTTTCAGTGCTGACGATTACAATAACGGGTACATGCAGGCTCTAGCGATGGTCGAGAGTGACGGTAAAGTGTTCTGGCCACCGATTGTAAAACTCCGCAGTACATGTAACATTGATATAACATATTTCCCATTTGATGACCAGATATGCAAACTAAAGATGGGCTCCTGGGCATACGATGGATTTCAGGTAAAGTAAAATAGACAGTTACGTTAGAAAGTGTGATACGTGTAGCTAGGCATTCTTAGATAAGCTGTAATTGTGGTATTTGCTAACCTTATCCATGAAGCGGACATTCCTCTTTTGCAAAAGATAATTCTAACGAGATAAAAATATTTATTTGTTATAGATCTAACTTTTTTTTAAACTTGTGGTCTTCAAATTTTATGGTGTAAAAAACCTTTTCCTTGGCGTTGTTCAACCATTACATTTTGGGAAAGAGTCTTGAAAAGTTAGGTTAGCCAGCGGAACAAATTTTGAGATCCAGTTGCAACTGTTTGAATAATGGTTCTTTAAACGATATTACAAAATTACGATTGGTAACACATTCATTGTTTAAATATAGGCCTACATATGATTCCATGGTGTAAAGTCGCAACTCGAAATGTCATTATTGAAAGACTCTTTGAAAAATTCTTATTTCTCTACACGTGAGAACATGTATCGGACATTCAGTTCATTACTTCTACCAAATGAACCCCCGTAAGAGCTAATTAATGAAATGAGACGAAAAGCAGAGAAATCTGACAAATATCTAAGGTATCTATATAGATACTGCTTTATGAACAAGCTTTTATACACGCAGTCTTTTCATGAAGATTGTTGTATTCCAAGGGCTTCTCTGTAGCAAGCACGAGACAGCAGCATGGGTCCTAGTCAGACTGCATTTACAAGACACAGGCTGGCCTCGAAACATAATAGTCTATAAGGCTATAAGGGTCCCTTTTCCAGATCCCGGTTCAATTATTTTATTTTGATTTACAGGTAAACATTTCAACTCGACAAAACCCGGTGGATCTTTCAAATTACGTCAGTAACGGCGAGTGGAAGCTGATTGACGTCAAGGCTATCAGGAATTCCATTACGTACCCCTGTTGTCCCGCCCCTTTTGTTGACGTCACATTTTACATCCATATAAGGAGACGGACACTGTATTATATGTACAACATCATCATCCCGTGTGTAATGTTGTCTACATTGACGTTATCCGGGTTCTGGATGCGTCCGGATAGTGGTGAGAAAGTGACGTTAGGCCTGACGGTCCTACTGGCGTTCTGCGTGTTTATGCTGCTGGTGGCGGAGAATATGCCGGCTACGTCTAGTTCTGTACCACTTATAGGTAGGTATCGTGTAGAAATCCTAATATATCAAGCATTTTTTCTAAAAAAAAAACAAAACAAAAAAAACTAAATATCCCTATTTGGCAGCTGCTGATTAGGCCTGCGTCAAATAGATGTTACGCATGTAATGATTACTCGGAAGTGTAGAGACAAAGAAAGACAATGCTGGTGACCGTTGTTGTCTTTCCATGCTTCATTAATTTACCAAGTATTTGCTGTCATGAAAGTCAAATCCGGACATTGCTTTCACTGGCGTAGCTAGCCGAAAATAAAGTATACGCAAAACGCATACCTAATGTACCAGGGGAGGTTTGATGGAGGGCTCTGTAGCAACCAGTTATGTAATAAAAACGAGAAATGTAATAATTATTACAAAACTCGTTGCGATGACAAAATTTGTATTACATTTCATGTAGCAACCAGAAATGTAATAAAATCGAGAAATGTAACAAAACTACCACACTATGAAATTTTACCATTTTGTATAAAATTTAACCTTCGATTGATGTTCTGATGCTGAAATTAAACAGATACTGCAATACCCGACGCTATGGTGTTAAGTTTATGTAGTTTTAATACTCTCAAAATTCTGCAAGATTGGGGCTATATTAAGATTGTCAGAGTCCTTTGTCTATTTCGTACATTAATAGATGTAAAAAAACTGAACGGAAATCTTTATTAGCAGTTTAAGGTACTTTCTTAGACAGAAAAAAACATATAAAAGTTTATTACATTTCTCGATTTTATTACAAAACTGGTTAGGAACCATCAACGAGAAATGTAATAAATTCTAGAAATGTAAGAAAACCACCAACAAAATGCATTTTAGAAATTTATATCGAATCATATAGCCGTCTTTTGTTCTAACGGTAAAATGTAACAGCCGTTACAATATTTGTCATTAGGACGATTAGTCAAGTCGTTATACAACTTTTCAATATTCAATACATGTAATTACATTTTTCATATTGTTACAAAACTCCGTGCTATCATTCAACGTGAAATGCAATAAACTCGAGAAATGTAACAAAATACCAAACTGCGACCTTTTTGCTTTAAGAACCAGTAGAAGACACTCTGTAAAAAAGAGAAATAGATGAAAAAAAGAGTTTATTACATTTCTCGATTTTATTACATTTCTGGTTGTTACATGAAATGTAATACGAATTTTGTTATCGCAACGAGTTTTGTAATAATTATTACGTTTCTCGTTTTTATTACATAAATGGTTGCTACAGGGCTCCATACTGCTGAGGGTGGGTGGGTCTTGCGGGCATCTCCCAGAAGATTTATGAAAACCTAATGCATATGCTTATAAAAACATACCAAATACCCACCAGGAGCAACGAATGACCATGGCCATTCGTGACTCCAGGTGGGCATTTGGTATGTAGATATGTACGCAATTGCGTTTTTGCGTAAGGGTTGGGTTGCAACGCCTATGGATGGGGAAATGGATAAAAGAAAGAGATAAAACAAGACTAAATTACAATAGGATGACATTGTTTACAAGCCATTATGTAAAAATAGTGCAGCAGAAAATTTAACAGTTGGTTAATATCATTTCTCTCTTTTGTCTAAATGTTAGATCATTGTTAACATTTGAAAAGTCTAAAACAGTCTTGTTTTAGAAAGGATTAAAGGAATTTTGTAAAACGCCAGTCATTTACCACTACAGTCGGCGCCACATCGTATGACACGTGTTTATGTTTTGTTTAACGTTCAATTACATTTGAACAAAATATAAACATTGTGCCATACGATGTGACGACAACTGTACAAGTGATTGAAGTTGGAGACAAGTCATTATATACAAAACTGCTTACGACTTATTGCGTTTATGCCTTTCCCAAACAAGACCTAGTTTGACGTCAATTTTAAAATAAAACTAGGAAAACATTGAGGCGAAAGAACAAAATGCTGACTTTCACCTGTTTCCCCAATATTTTGTGTGCTACTTTCTACACAAATTACTACACATACGTCATTACTGTATCTTTAAGAAAATCCATTTGTCAACCGCAATAGGTCAGCCCCCAAAAATTGTCATTTGGTAAAGAGTCAACACGGCATCTTTGATCATATACGTATATATTTGAAACTATTAAATCTCTTCTCCAACTTGAATTGTAAAATGTTCCTAGTGTAACAATTTCGGTAATGGACATTGTAATTACGAAAAGTAATGGTGTATTTGCCTCAGATATTTTCGTCGCAGACTTAATAGGTTATAACGGTGAAATATGTGTCTCCATATTGGATGTTCTAAACTGTTTTCCTTCCTAGGAATCTTAAAGCAAATTGTCAATCTCATTTCAATTTAAAACGGTTTAATCATCTTCACTTTAGTGGCACATTCTTTCGGAGCTACCGATTTAGTCACAGTCATATCTTTTGCTATCCAGTATCCACCACTTCTTTTTGTCTCCCACATTCAACATTTCATATGCCTAGCATCTAATGAGTGGATCCATATTGTTTTACCATTGCCTGTCTGTATATAACAACAATATCACGATAGTATTCCTCAGGGAATACAACAAAACAAATTGAGTATTTTATGAAAGTGTCATTATATATTTTGTGGGCATTTTTTTATGTTTATACATTTACGTAATTGTGCATTTAACACTAGCCGAACTTTGCAAAATTACGAAATTGCTTGAAATGCGGACACTTCCCCTCATCCGTAGCTCTGTATAAGATTCTTTTTTTTTCATATCCCTGCTTTTCAACGAAAACTTCGTAACTGCAGCTTAAAACAAGCTGCAGTTACGAAGTTTTCGTTGAAAAACGACGAGTTTCTGCTCATATTATCTTGTTCGTTCTGTATTTTCAGGTATCTACCTGACTACCATCATGTCTATGACGTCATTATCCGTTATATTAGCAGTTCTGACGTCAAATATAAATCACAGAGGTCAAAAAGAGACTCCGGTACCCCGTTGTTTAACCAACATATTATCGTGTATATCTAAAGTCATGTGTATGAAACTTGTGTTTTTAAAACCTCCCCCACCCACTATCAGAATAAACTGGCCCTCGGACCCCCCGGGGAGCACACAAAAGCCATATCATTACATGAGTACGACAGTTTCAGGGGATTCCGGGTGTTTACTAGACTTTGAGAATGGGGACAGCACGAGTCGGGGTCACGGTCAAGGTCAACAAAGTAATCATTTACCGCGACCCCCTCCACGGCCAGACGAATGTAACACGCGGGAACTCTCACTTATTGTACAAAAACTGGACGTTCTGTTAGCTAAGGAGGAGGAAAAAGAACGGATTGACCTGATTATTAAACAGTGGATGGAAGTCGCGGAGGTTATAGATAGGTTTTTATTCTGGATTTATGTGATTGGCACTGTGGTTGCCTCGGTGTTTTTACTGATGGTGTATCCCTTGTTTAAAGATACGGGGGTTGATAATACAAATAACGCGGGGTTGTGAACAAACGGGGATTTTAGATAGGACTTCTGATGTTGCCGCAGACGACAAAATGAGCGATATTAATGATAAAATTTGTGAATAATATACCAAGGAAAACAATGAGACAAAAGGAGAAAATGCTGATTATCAGCATTTTCTTCTTTTGTCTCAATGTTTTCCAAGCTATATTCTATTAGGAACGACAAAACCAGATCTTGTTTTGTCGGGTGTTGTGAACAAACGGGGATTTAGAGGACGTCTGATGTTGCCATATTCATATCCATTATATAAATAAATAAATAAAACTAAATGAGACATGGTCTGATAAAAGGACCATTATGGGATTTTAGAACCCCATGAATCCAGATCAAACTGTAAATCCACACAGTCTGATGGGGATCCATGTTGTTCCAAAATAACTCATGCATTACCTGCGTCACGTTTTGCAGAGAAGCAAAGATTCGCGATAAGACTGATCTGGATAGCCTACATACAGGTCTCAAAGTCCTTGAAGCCTCCTTTTTCAGGGTTCAGCTCAAATACGTTGTTAGGTAATTCAACTTTTTCCATGACGGGAGAAAGCAAAGTCGATTAATTTACGTTTCAGTCGGAGGTATTCGATTGATTCATTATTTTGCTATTTGCAAAAGGTTTGGTCGCACATACACACTTGTGGTGAACTCGGCCAAAGCGTGGGACGTTTTTTCGCGATCATAGTATTCCGTCGGTGTTGTTATAAAATATCGTAACTACGGCTTCGATAAAAACGTAGTTACGAGATTTTATAACAACACAGACAGTTTGTCAATACATATCAGTAAACCCGGTCTATTTTTTTAACAAAATTATTGTTATTAGACAAACTATCCAATCAGTTCTTTGAACTCACATTTAAACGCAAAATGTCTATACCTTGTTGAAGCAAAAAACGCCCCTCGCTTTGGCCGAGTTCACCACCAGTGATACATACGTAGACATGTTGTGAACAGTCGTACGTTTATGCCATAATCACTGTCTGAGCAAATAAAAAAGGTAACCAGTGAAGTATATTATGGGACGTGATGTTGACGCATAATTCCGCATACGAGTATGCTTTAGAATATCCATCTGTCTTCCTTTGTGACGAAAAAGTACTTTATTATTTGATAATGAAAACAACTGTTCACCAATGTTTTCTAAAGTGAATTCATATGCAATTATTGAATGCAGAAGCACTCGTGTATGGTGTCCGCGTGTTACCTCAATGCTTTCCCACGCTTAATTTTGGGAGACGTCAAAACCAGGTTGTTTTTTTTTAAGAAAGGACAAAGAAGTGAAAATTCTGTATTAAAGGAAATCCGTAATGTGTCTGAGTTTAGACATCAGCTCCGTATTAGTACCTCATTTACTTTTCTTTGATAAAATACATACTAATTTTACAATATACATGAACCAGGATCTGAAAAAGAGCCCCTGTGCCATATGAGACCAACTTTGATCTATATGTGTATAGGGTCCTTGCTGTCCTAGTGCAACTTCTTCTTACCAAGTGACAAATGTACGCTGCAGACGACAAAAACAATCTGAATAATATACATAAGAAACCATTGAGACAAAGGGAGAAAATTCAGATCATCAGCAGTTTCGTCTATTGTCTCAATATTTTCCAATGTCTTTTGTAAAAGGGGCATCAGAACCAGGGGCCGTATCATTAACGATCTGAAGACACGTTTTTGTGTAAACTGTGTAAGAAGACATCTTATTGCGCGAGAAATCTGATTGGGCCAATCGGGTTTGATGTTACACAGTTTACGCAAAAAATAAACGTACGATCGTTGATAAAATAAGGACTCCTGGTCTTGTTTGAGAAAGGGTTATAGGGCCCTTTTTCCAGATCCCAGTTCATATTTTCAGTTACGTAGATCTACGTGTAGGCCTACAAGTATGCGCGTTCATTTTTTTTATCACACATTATTGTCAATCATTATTGTTTGTACAAATACTCATTTTTATCATATCTCATATAATTTGTCTCCATGATAATAATATTTTAACATGAATGAATAAAATTTCTAACACTGAAGTTTTTTATGTTTATATTTTCTTCATGTAGCCTACATTGCACGTTGTTAACCCTTAAATCCCAAAACTATGATGCATTTTGATGTTCGCCTTTATGATACACATAACGGAAAATAATTGGAAAAAAACATTGGGATCAAAGATGAAAATGTTGATAATCATCATCGTTTTCTTTGTTGCTTTTAAGTTTTCTGTTATATTATATAGCATTCCAACGATAATGTGCTATTCACAAACAAAGCTATAAAGAGAATGAACTCGGCCTACAGGTAAGAAAGACTTGTTATATACGATTAAAATGTTATATTTTATGCTGCAATGTATAGACATACTCGATAGCGCAGTGGATAGAACATTGGCGCTTCGTCCATTTTCTTTTAGCAAACGCGGGTTCGAGTCTCATAGACCGATTGGTAATTACATTTTATTTTGTTTTACAAATATATTTTGTTTTATCATTTTAAAAAAAAAGATGAGAAGAAAGCAGACTCTTAATGATTTTTATATACACTTAAAGACACTTCTAACGCAACACGTACCTTTTTGGTAATAACTTGATATTTAACTAACCATTCTTTATCAAATTTTCAACAAATTTAATTCATTCACAATTGCATAATATGTGTAATTTTCACAAAGAAACATTGAGTAGAAATGATTAAATTTGCAGTGCATATAATATGACTTGAAAACAAAAAGTCACAAAAAAGCTGTGTGAGCTGATAACGTAAATTCATGTTATCCAGCCCTGTAGGAAGCAATGTCATATTGGGGTGGCTGAAGCCCATGTGTCTGGATATTGGGGGCTAAATTGGATTTCCCTACATTTTCAGTGTAAAATAAGGAAGATTTGGCATCTTGGGCAACATCAGGGAGGCTAAGCCCTCCCCCTCCTAGCCCCCACTATTCCTACGGGCCTGTTATCAATGTAACTTCAGCAGTAAAGTTTATGGCATTATGCTCACATTCTGTATGTCCGCCATGAACCTAAATGACACGAAGGCACACCCTTCTCATTGATAAAGCATAATTGATGGTGAATCTTTGCGGGATCATTCTTAACTCGTCCCTATTAAGTTCCTGTTGCAGTTGTTGAAAATTTCTTGGGGCAAAAAGGCGTAAAACTAATGTCTGGTAACAAATTCAATGATTTTGTGCAATGCTGACACGTACAAAACATTAAACAAAATAGGTGCGACTGAATTCTAGTATTGCATCGAACATGAAAGTATGCTATCAAATCTTATGAAGCAGTGATATGAGATTTGAACATGATTTGGTGACGCTGCTTTGATGCTATTGAATTCTGCAATTGCCTGGGGTTTTGTGACTTTTCATATTTGAGTCTTAATGAAAAAGCTAAATATTTTTTTATGTTCGGATCAGTCGATTTTCTTGAAACTTAGCGAAAACATGTAAACGTAATTGATTGATATTTGCTGAAAATTTCATAAAATATACTACATTATTTATTTATTTATGATGAAAAATGTAAGTGTTGCGTTGGAAGTGTCTTTAAGTGTAGACTTATAAGATAATTTCGGAAAATCGCCAAATTCAGTCTAGAAAACTTTAACAATTGAGCAGTTTAAATGTTTGCCGTTTGGCGACAGTAAGAGGTCCACACCTTTATTAATTAATTTATGTTTTGTAATGTATTGCATCATTAAAGTTTATATATTGTGAATAAAAACATTTAATCCATTTCCACATAATGAGGCTTTTAGACAGCCCACAAAATTAAAGGTCATGACTTTTTTTCATTTATTTATTCGAAAAAACGAAACTGCTTGTCATAAGCATGTTTTCATTTCACAAACTGTTTTCTACATAGAAAAGCATAAAACAATGTGAAGCTCATTTAAGATCTACTTGCATTTGCAGCATTTTTAAATTTTATTCAGCCTATTTTTACGTTTGACAATGGTTTACATTGAAAATAAAGAATATATATGTATTTACAAATGTGAAAGGAACAAAAAAAAAAAAAAAAAAAAAGGAAAACGCAAATAAGTGAATTTTTTTTTAAAAAAAAAAGTACAAGGGTATGTGTGGAATCGAACCCACACAATTAAAACAGAACTCTTTTCCTAAGGTCAAGCGCCAACTGTTTAACCATTAGACCACAGACACAGGTACTTGAAGAGAGTCATACTTACAATATAACAATTGTTTTCATTGTGATAATTGCGATAATTGTGTTTTGATCTGTCTAACCTTTCATTATCAAATGGGTATGGTCTATATTTTTGGCGGGAACCTGATTATCGTTGGAGGACTATACATAGGCCTATAGATCTATCTCATCGTTATCAACATCTATTCAATCGTCCTCAGCAGTTTTCCAAATTCTGTCGGTTAGAAAATGGTGAACGCAAAACTATTGTAAGTGCGGATAGCCAGGATCTGGGAAATGAACCTTACCGTCGCTTTTCGACGAAAACCGCGTCACTGCAGCTGCAGTAGGCCTAACGAGATTTTCGTTGAAACACATACAGAAAATCAATAAACTAATAAACATGATTAAGGATTCCAAATATTTTCTTTCCCTAGTACATTGAAAGTACATGCATTTCAATTCGATCTGATCTATATAGAAAACTTTATTTAACTTCAAAGTAAAAATTTGCTTCTCATGTCAATTTAATTTACCCCAATGTTAGCCATTATCTCCAAAAATAAGCCCTCATCAGATTTTTTACACATACAAATTAAAGACATTATATAACCCTATAAGTTCACATAATTTAAAGAAAGTCTATTTTTTGAACCCTTGTTGCAACCCATCCTTTGATGCAATACGCAGCGAGTGAAACATGTTTTTGGTGAAAATATTCATCTGTATTATGTGCGTAAAAGTATAATTACCGTACATTTGGTGCTAGACTAAGTCTGTGACGAGTTTGACATGTTGTTCTCCTCGGAGTTGAATAGATGGCCGGGATTTGAACTGGTGGAGGAATCGATGCATAACGCTTTCCTCTAGATTTAACGGTAATGTCCTAGACTTTGTTGAAAGGAACTTTAGACGAAAAGTATCAAAAGTAAAAACTATGTAAAATGTATATATAGGAGATTGCATAGTAACTTTTGAAAGGAGAAATTGCTGGTCATCAGCGATTTCTGCTTTCCTCTCATTGTATTCCAACGTGTTTTACTTGGGCGTCCAACTCAGCTCTTGTTAAAGAAAATGTTTATGGAGTTCTAATGGATGCACTTTCATATCGCTACTTTTCAATAAAAAACTCGTAACTACAGCTTTAAACAAACTGTTGTTACGAGGGTTTCGTTGAAAAGCAACGGTATAATTATTTTCGCCAGCTGACTGGCTGGATCTTGGTGTTACTGAAAGCTTACAATTTGTCTGTCAGCCTCCTAATTATGTAGGATGACGGTTTGTTCCTAATACAGACACTTTTTCCTACACATTCGCGAAAAAGGCACAGTTATATCGAAAATGGCTGTCGGAGAAGATGTCCCAGAAATCATCGATGGAAAAGGGAAAATGAAGCGGAATTATAATCGATATCTGATTTTAGCGGGTGTATAAAAGGATTCCGGAGCAATATTGACGCCATCTTCAATCGTCCATAATCGTTTTGTACCCTTTATCGCGTGCACACTCCAATCTGGCGGATGATTTTATCGACATAGTATTTATTTACGATCACCGAAAAACAAAGCGAGTGTCTATCACGCTGAAATAATCAGGTCAAAATGGTAACTTTGTACAGATTTATTCCCTAGTTACATGCAACATATGGGGAATTCAAGCCTTTCCCACACAAAACATTGCCTTGACGTTCCTTTTATAGAAAGTACTTGTGATAGATTCAGGCAAAAGAAGAAAATGCTGATGATCAGCATTTTCTCCTTTTGCCTCAATATAGGCCTACTCGCTGCTTTATTGTAGGTATACACATATCCAATATTGATCAAAACACCTTTTTGCCAACTGCGACATCTTACAAATCATAACATTCCACATATTGGCCGTTTGGGAAAGGGTCAAGACCGTATATTACTAGCTTACATGCACAGTCATGGCCCATAACGATTCTGCTAGCTTCATTTTCTAGACAGAATAACAATGTTACGTAAGATTTCTCCACGTTTTTCCAAAATTTTTCCTGTCCAATTCCTGATATTTATGCTCCTTAGAGAGAAAGCTCTTGAAATCATATGAGGTAAAAGAAGAAAATACCGAGGACTACTATTTCACACTATGTTCTCAGCGTTTACAAAGAAATATCTTTTACTGTCAATTGCAATCATCTTGTAGTTTGTCGACCGTTTCTACTTTAGACAGGTTGGTCGACTAATGACATGCAATATATAGTGAAATGTGGAATATAAGGACGTAGTCTACATTATTATATTACCAGCATACATGCAAAATGATGCCGTCGAAATGTAGACCTTTTTATACTTGTGTTACCGAGACATTAAATTTGATACCCCTGACTTAACATAACCTCGTTATATTACGACCCAGGCACAACACCAAAATTTTACTAATGCGTAAGTAAATCCAGAACATTCGTTACTGTTCATCATCGTTAGAGAAAAGTTGGAATTACTTGCACGTTCGGGCGCTGAATGCTGACGACTTTCGAGAGGTCCCCTTACTCTGAAGTTTTGATCGGCCCAAATCACGGTGGAGATTGTGCATCATGGGAAGGATAACAACTACGAACAAAATAATCTCGATTCTGGTCAATTATTTTGCAATTGCCTTTTTATTTCTGTGTCAATTTCCTAAAGGTTTGCTGCATGTACCCCGCCTCACTAGGGTCTTTTCTCAGACATATGGACTACTTTAGGAATCCTTTAACTTTTTGCAAAAATTAATCCCAACCGACGACCAGAAAACGAAACGATAACGACTGTGGACAAATTTGTCCCGCTTCAGGTAAGACTGAAATTGTGCTATATCTTTCTTATTCATGGGTCAATTTTCATGCGTTTTGTTGCACGTACCCAGCCTTACTGAGCTCTTATCTCAGATGTACAACTTCTTTGAAAATTCCGCATACATATCCCAAAATTTGACGATCTGATTTTTTTTGTCGTTTTTCTGGTTGATTTGACAAAAGGTTCAATGTTAAGGTGAATCATACATCACAGGAAAGAGCTCAGTAAGGCGGGGTACATGCAACATGAAATTGACGCAGATATAAGAAAGTTATTGCAAAATGTCTTACCTGAAGCGAGACAAATTCGTCCGTTGATTTACCCATCCCATCATGCACAATCTCCATCGTTCAAATTAATACGGCGAGCGGTGGCACGGTGTATGATAACGTGACTCAGAATTTCCGATAATCTTCAATATATTTTTAAATACTTGACCAATTTGAATTCGGTTTGAAGCAGAGAATGTGGAAAGATGCCAGGAATAAGCTGGACGTGTTGGATTATTGAAAAATCAACTAAAAAAGTTATTGAAGATAAACCAAGATTTTGGTTTATCTTTAATAACTTTTTTATCAGTTGGTTTTTCAAAAATCAATCACGCCCATCTAATGCGTGACGCATGTCCACATTCTCTGCTTCAAACCGAATTTAAATCGGTCCTGTATTACCAAATTTATTGAAGATTTTTTGAAATTGTTGTGTCACGTGATTATACACCGTGGGTGAAAACGGGATAAAATTCAGCCAGCTCTTAAAATTGATACCAAAGTGTGAAAAGACATCTTAAAAGTTCAAATATAAAGAAATTCCCAGGTTTTTATGTTCATTTTGTTATCTGCAGCAGCTTTCTACATACGCTATTCGTCGTTTGGGAAAAGATTACTTAACCCTTTCTCAAACAAGACCTTGTTTTGAGGTTCCTAACAGAAATGCTTGTGAAACCATTGAGACAAAAGAAGAAAATGCTGACAACCAATATTTTCTCCTTTTGTCTAAATACTGTCTGTGCTACATTTTACATAAATCCCATTTTCATAAACATTCATTTTGTCATCTGCAGCAGCTTTCAGAATGTCCAAACCAGTCTGATTTTTGTTATAATCTGGGAAAGGGACGAGGTTGCACTATGTACGACGTGTCGGTGCGATAATACAAAGTCCGCACTCGTTCAATGTTCAAGTGAAAAAGAATGAAAAAGTCAAGGTGTTGGTCAAATTATATATTTTCAAAAACAAACATAGTGTATAAAAAATAAACCTAATAATAACCATAATATATCTTTAAATTAATTAACTTAGAAGAAAAAAATGTGAAAATATCAAAAAATAAAATAAGAACAAATAAATAAACAAAATCGTAATAACAGAAACATACATAATAATTCTGGAAGGGTAATATGGAATCTTCAAACTTAAAATCAATACTTTCCATTACATGTCCTGGTTTTGTTGACTCTAACTGAAAATGCTTGGAAAATCCATGAGAGAAAAGAAGAAAATGCTGATAAACAATTTGTTACCTCATTGCTTTCCAGTATTTTTTCCCATTTCCTCAATGCTAAATACAAATTCGCTACCTTTAGTCATGATAATTTTCATTTTATTTTCTGTATCACTTGTGACTAGTCTAAAAGTTTGTTGTTTGGGAAAAGTAAAGCTGTCCAATACAACAAAGACTGGAACTGGTGAACCCTCTCCCAAACAAGACATTGTTTTGACATACCTGTAAGAAAAAGCTTGGGAAAACATTGAGGCAAAAGAAGAAAATGCTGATGAAGAAAATGCTGATCATCAGCATTTTCTCCTTTGCCTCAATATTTTCTGAGCTGTATTATACAAAGTTCCCATTTTTGACAACATCCATTTTGTCTTCTGCAACAGCTTTCATATTGGACAACCATACAATTTTACCATTTGTAAAAGGGTTAAATCCCTCACTAACAATAATTCTTCATTACAACATTTGATTGTTCAGGTCTTGTCCACTATATGTCGACTCTGGTGTCAATGCTGACATCAGCGCCAAACTTTCAGCGGCCATTTCTCGCCTTGATTGTAAATAATCCGCATCAATAGACGAGTCATACATATCCTCCTGTGATTGGTCGATATTTGATTTGTCTTCATATTTCGTGGCCTGCATTGTTTTGTCAACCTTTTCTTCATAAGCACAATTCTTTCTATCTGTATAATCAAAGTGAACAGTTTGCTGTGAGTTGTCTATCTCAATCTCTGAACTGTTGATTTCTGGTGCATTTTCAATATATCCGTCTTTGTTAAGCTGATGTTCAGGCCTACTCACGTCATCATAATCAGCACTATTCACAACATTTATAGAATTATATTCCCCTAGATCCAATTCATCAGTTTTCTTCAAAAACCTGGTAACTACAGCTTGTTTCAGGCTGTAGTTACCAGGTTTTGGCAGAAAAGCAGGGAATTGTTGCTCATTTGATGGATTGTCCATAGACGTCTGTGGTATATCAACACCATATTGATCATATTGTTGTAGTTTAAGTTTGAGTTCAGAATCCTCTACCTGTGCCAGACTATGTTGTTGGTAATTTTCTGGGTTTAACCTATGCGCTATTTCTTCCGGGGACAGCCTACTGTATATTTCATGATGTAGGACTCGCAGCTGATCCTGGGATAGACTAGGGCCTGTGTGGTGGACTCTCAACTGATCTTCCGACAGACTAGGGGCTGTGTGGTGGACTCTCAACTGATCTTCCGACAGATTAGGGGCTGTGTGGTGGACTCTCAACTGATCTTCCGACAGATTAGGGGCTGTGTGGTGGACTCTCAACTGATCTTCGGACAGATTAGGGGCTGTGTGCTGAACTTGTAACTGATCCTGCATTAGAGTTGGGGCAGTATGCTGGTATCCCTCGACATCCATGGCTTTTGTTACTGTTGGCGTGGTATCAACGATAGGGTTGATGCTGATTGGGGTTTGTGTGCTTATCTGGTATACCCCCTCTAGGTCCATGGTTCTTGTGACGGGAGGATTGTCATCGATAGGGTTTGTACTGAGTGTGGGTTGTAAAGGTGTCTGGAATGCAGGACCAATCTTTAACAGCTGATCATATGACATGTATGAGAGGGGGGAGTGTATCGCGGGTTCATACCTAGGTGGTAATAAGGACTGCATGTGCATAAACTGTGGTACGGTACTGCTATATGGGGGCGGATAGCCGTACAGTGAGAAATGAGGAACATTGGCTTGAAGTCTGTATGGCGTGCCTTCACCTGTTAGGACATTGTCAGCCTGATTGTATGGTTCTGTAATTTTGTCACTTGGCTCTTCATGTACATCAGTGTTTGCACTCCCTTCTGCATGAGGTTTGAGAAATTCTGGACTATCAAAGTTTTGATGAGGATTTGATAAATGTCTAAATGATTCAATGGTTGGAATCCTAGGTATAATTTCTGATTGGTTTAGCTCATTTTGTTCTTCAACCGCACTAGTCTCAGGACCTACTGATATATCTTGAACATTATCTTCTCCTAAGTCCTGTCTCAAATAATTATTTGCACTATATCCAAGCAATTTATTTCCCTTGTTTAAGAAATCTTCAGAAAAACTTGAATTGTCTCCCTTATTCCTAGCAGCCTGCTTCCTTGTTTTAGACAAGAAATCAGTTTTAGATACAGTAGTTTTGACAGGACAGTCTAGAGTTTTCACAAAATTCTTACTGGGTAACTTACTATCACTACCGTGTGCAGTCTTCATATGTCTCCGTAAATTATACAAAGTTTTAAAAGCAGAGCCACACCAACATCGATTCTCCTTCACTTGGTTATGAACCTTCTTATGACGAATAAGAGTACTTTTTGCTTTAAAAGCTTTGCCACAACAGTCACATTTATAATTCCTTTCTTCACTATGTTTAAATTGATGATGAACTTCCATAACTTTCTTGGTATGAAATGCTGCTCCACATATTTCACAAATAAAGTTTCTATGAGATTCAAAATGTAGTGCGATGTGTCGCTTGAGATTGTCACTCTCTCGACATTTATACCCGCAAAACTGACACATGTGACTCTTTTCTTCTGTGTGACGCTTCTCATGTCTCCTTAATGCATCTTTCCTGAAAAACAAATTACAAACCACAAGTTAATTAATTAACCCATTCCCACCAAGCAAGATTTAAGGGTGCTCCCATTTGAAAGCTGCTACAGAGGACAAATGAATATAGATTAATATAGAATTTATGCATAATAGGGCATAAAAATATTGAGGCAAAAGGAGAAAATGCTGATTATCAGCATTTTCTCCTTTTGTATCGCTGTATTCCCTTGTCTACCGGTATTTTGTATGGACGTCAAAGCCAGGTCAATTGATGATGAAATTCCATAACTTTCTTGGTATGGAATGCTGCCTAACATATCTCACAGATGAAGTTTCTCTGAGATTCGAAATGTAGTGTGATGTGTCGCTTGAGATTGTCGCTCTCTTGATATTTATACCCGCAAAACTGACACATGTGACTCTTTTCTTCTGTGTGACGCTTCTCATATCTCCTTAACGCATCTTTCCTGAAAAACAAATATTACAAATTATAAGTCCCTGTGGTGCATGTTTTGCTGTGCAAACCCATGGAATCGCCATGATTTTCCACAGTGATTTATCACTTGTCTTCATTACCTGTTCTCTACCACCCCACATTGCCATGATCACTGTGAATCTTGGTATGCGTGGAATATCTGGTGGGAGGGGGTTGCTGCGGGCAATCAAAAGGACTTTCCACTCAAAATTCAGGCAAAAAATATCAGTGGCAGATCCAGAGGAGGTTCTGAGGGTTCAAGCACACACACACACCCCTGTGGCCTGATTATTTCATGCAGATATTCAGGTCAAAATTGTGAAAAACTAGGAAAACCAACCTCCCTATTTAATTATTGGAACACCCTTCTCAGAAACCAAGGATCCGACGCTGAAAACATACAGACTGCACTCCATACAATAAATATGAATCATTGATGTGAATATGGTCCAGATCTATCAGCGTATTCTGCTGTTTTTTTTGCAGGTGCTCTATAATATTAGGGAAGTCAAAAGCAGGTTGTGATCAAGAAAAGATAAACCAATGAATAACAATTTTTGTGTGATGGATAAAATTACCGCAAAAGATTTATGATAAGGTACCTCAAATATGATTTTCCACACAGTTGACAGAGGTATTTTCTGTCTCCATCTGTCATGCCCAGTCTTGTACAGTGTTTGACCGTCTCTGTGTGTTTTGTGTAACATTGGTGGGTTGTAAAATCTAGATTACACAAGTCACATCTGTAGGGCCTGACATCTGAAATATTAACGAGTGTAAACAGAACATTTATGATACTTCATCCATCATTAGATACCAAATGCTTCATGCAACTTTGGGCTTCTTCTATGGCAATGAAAATTGATTTGGGTACCCCTCTTGAATTTCTGCTGTCATCGATGGCTCCCAAAGTTGCACAAAGCTTTGGTATCTAATGATTGAGATTACCTCCGGGTTGTGATTGTTTCAATATACATTTATATATTTTTGTGTCTTTTTAAATGATTATTTTGTACTAATTTACATGTTCAATGAACACTTTTAAAAACGCTTACATCAATATTCTACTAACAATTAATCTTTCCCAATCCCCAATGCTGAAATCTTTTTGTACACCTGGTAGATAATGCTTGGGAAACATGGAGTCAATAAAAGTAAATGCAGATGACCGGAATTTACAGCTTTTGCCTCATCATTTTTGTGCTATATTGTTCACAAATCTTTTCTTTGTCAAAATCCATCTTTTTGCCTGAATAATTGTTTAAATTGGAACAGTCCAAAAGTTTACAAATTGGGAAACTAAAGTTAAACACTTGAATCTTCCTTAGGTTTAAAACCACTCTCAACTGCTTAAGTCAAAGGTGATAATGTGGTAGCCGGAGCACCTAATCACAGATTCCTGGCATTTCACTAACCAGTACTACAACAATATCTAATCAGAAGCCCCAGTTGCTCCCTAAAACAATGAACATCCATTATTTAGTTTAATACCCCCTTTTTCTGTATGTTTGAACCCTTTAATATAAATCCTTGATCCATCGCATTTTGAACAGGATGCGGGCATGAATTTATTTGTGACTGGGTCTAATGTTATTTATAACCAACCTGTATTATCAGCAAGCCAAGGAGACTTCAGATCTTTGGTACTGATTTCTGCATTATGGACAACTTTCATATGCCTGATTACAGACTTTTTAGTTGGCAATCTTTTTTCACACAGATTACATGGGTACTCTCTCTTGATCTCAAAACTTGACTTTTTCTTCAGTGTTTTAGTATTGTCTTGGCTGGATCTGAAAAACATTAATTGAGGAATTGTATGGGTTTAACACCACATTAACCCTTTCCCAAACAACAAAAATTTAAGGTGGTAAAATTTAATAACTGCTGCTGATGTCAAAACAGATGTTGATAAAGATCAAATCTGCGCATAATATAGTGCAGAAAATATTGAGGCAAAAGGAGAAATTGCTGATAATCAGCAATTTCTTCTTTTGCCTCAATGTCTTCCCAAGCCTTTCCTACCACACACGTCAAAACCAGGTCTTGTTTGGGAAAGGGTTAAACAATTTCCCTACCATATTGCACAGATGATGGACCTACATGTAGCCATGTGTTTCTGACTTTTCTAACAACAATACATGTATCATCCAATCCGAGCTATCAATTGCTCATCTCACAGTGCAACCAGAAGAAAGTATTTCATAAGCTTAAACTGGCTGACCCTTTAAAAAAGGTTGAAAAGTCTATAACATACAAAGGCTTTTTATATGTTAATGATTAACATAAATTGGTGCAAAAATGAGCTATATGTGAGATGCCAGAAAGTATATTGGCTGAGCCGGGGTTCAAACCTACAACATATTCCAAGACCATTGTAATTGGAATACAGGAGCCTGAAGTCATCATAATAGTCAGAGAAAACATTTATCTTTAAATACATAGAATCTTATCACGAATCTAAACCTTCTAACCAATAATGACTTTACATAACTCTTTCCCAAACAAGACAGGGGACTTTCAATTTAGACCACCTTCACATCTTGTTGTTGAGCCTAAAAAATGCTTTCTAATTGAAACAGTCCAAATATTTTTTGAGAAAGGATTAGAAGAATGTGAACTTACTTATCATCTGTGTGAAATCCATTTGGTATGTTTACATGCTTGTTAAGTATAGCATGATCTACTCTCTTTAAGCTAGTAAACACTTCATTTCCATGTTTTCTGTGATGTCTTATTAAGCTGGATTCTTTGTAGAAATTCTGACCACAAATCTCACATCCCAATTTGTTCTTACTGAATGTTGTTTTAGTGTTGTCTTCATTGACATTGATATTTGCTATGTTTCTTAGCTGAAGTTGTGGATCAATGTTTTCATTTTCAACAGCCTCCAAGCTATTTGTTTTAGACTTTGCAGATATTTTTCTTGTTAGTAAACTTGTAACTTTAAATTCTCTATTAGTTGGTCTAGTGAAATGGCCATTCTTGTTATTTGTTGTTTTCAACGACAAAGCTACTGGTATCACTTCACAGTTCTTGTTGACTTGATCTTGAGATTCTTCTTCCCCTTTAATTAATTCACTTTCTTCTTTGATCACATATTCATGTTTTGAATCTGAATCTTTTGATGCACAAGAATTATTTGATTCAACATTTAATTGATTTTTGGCTTCAGTTTCATGAGAAATATCATTATTGTTCAAAACATGTTTATCAATATAGCTGTTAAAATTGAGTTGACCTACAGTGTTTATATGAGTATCATTTACTTCACGGTCCTCTTGTATGATTGGTTGTGTTGTATTTGTAGTTTCAATAGATTCAAAATGATTATGGTCCTCATCAATAAAATTATCTTGATTGGGTGAAGACATAGCGCTATCAATTCCGGTAGCATGTAACAGACTTGCTTGATGACATGCATTTTCTAAAGTACTAAAATTCACTGCACATGAATCCTTGGTGTCAAATGTTTCATACTCAAATGTTGTATTCTTTACTTTTGTTATGGCATGTTTACTATCATCATTTAAAGGTATAGAATATGATGAATATATATCATCTATCTTCTCCTTCATTTGCTTGATGGCACAATCTAACTTTTCATTGACACTTTCACTAACTTCTTTATTAAAATCAAATCTCACTTCTGTAGAATCATTATAGTCTAGTTGTATTTGATCATCATACTTTTGATTATGTTTTACATGAGGTTCAGGATCACAGTTGTGCGACTCTGGTATATCAGTAGCAACATATTCATACTGATCAACTTTATCTGTGCACTCCTTCATGTCATAGTTAACATCAATACCCATCATGTAATCATTAGAGTCATTTTCGCTGGCAAGTACACTATTCTCATCATTGTAATCTACTGTCATCTCAACAGCATCAAACTGTATGGCAAGCTTTCTTACAATCTGTTCCAGATTTTTCACAATGTCATAATCTGATATGGAGAACTGCGTAAGACATGTGTTAAACTTGTCGTTAATCTGAGATTCTGGCTCGTTCATGAAGAGAATATCGCAGCTCATGTCAAACAGCCTTTCAAAATCCTTCATGTTGTACCATATCACTGTCTTCATCTTGAATCTACCACCAAGTCGCGTCTCATTTCTGTAATAAAGAACAAAAATATGACTTTAACGTTTTCAAAACGAAAAAAAATTAGGTTGGTCCAATTTGAATGCTGTTTGAGACGACAAAATGAATGGTATCTAAGGTAGAATGTGTGAAAAATATAGCATAGAAAACATTGGGACAAAAGAATAAAAAGCTGATCGTCAGCACTTTCTTCTTTCGTCTCAATGTTTTCCCAAGCAAATTGTATTAGGGATGTCAAAACCTTGTTTAGAAAAAGGTTAAACATTTTTTGAACAGTTAAACAGTTTTGATGACAGCATTTTCTCCTTTTGTCTCAATATTTTCTGTGTTTACTTGTTGTGAATTTGATTTGTCATGAATATGTCATACATGTATGCACCACCTTACTCACTAGTCACTATCAGATGACATTATTTAGGACTGTTCCAATTTCAAAGGTGTTGGGCAACAATTTCATGTCGGTAAAATGTTAAAATTATTTGCATTTGGGGTTAAAAACTTGTGGAAAATGACGAAATGGCTTCATGAGTACCCCAGGGATAATTCTGGCTCTGCAATTGCTTGAGAGAAAATGTCTCATTTTTCCAAAACTTACGAGAGAAAATGAGTTTTCAGTGAGAGATTTTACCACATTTCTTACAATTTTACATTTTTCTGTGAGATTTTTCTCCCAATTAGAAAATTTGAGTAAGATTTCTGGCAGAAAATTGAGAGAATTTGCACAAATCTTGCCCCCAAATTATCCCTGGTACCCATAATATAGCATGAATTAAATGAACACCAAATGAATTATTACAATTTTAAAAGCCATTATCCCTGCTAAGTGATACCCAAGTAATCTTACCTCTTTAATAATGAAGTGAGAAGCTTCAGTCCGACTTCTTGTTGTTTTAATGTTTGCATTTCTTGAAACAACATGTCAAGTTCTTGAACCTGCAAACAGAACTTTGATTTGTGTAAAATAGAAAAAAAACCAGGATACAGCAAACTTCCCAAAAAAGACCAGTCCTGGCTTTGACTAAATGTCTAATAAACTAGGCTTGCAGAGAAAGCATTGGGGCAAAAGAAGAAAATGCTGATGATCAGCATTTTCTCCTTTAGTCTCAAAATTTTCTGTGCTTCATTATACATAAAACCTTTCTTTATCAACAGCCATTTTTTCATCTTAATGAGCTTTCAATTTTGATCACCTCATTGCAACAATAAAAATATCTGTTATTTTTTTATTGATTCAAAAAATCATGCGAAAGGATGAAAGGGTGATAAAATAAACAGAAGTTTTCCTAGCCATTTTGGGAAAAGGAGTCTGGCTTAATTGGGATAATTCTAAGACTAAAGCACAAAATAACTCATTTTGGGCTAAAAAGTAAGTAAAATACTAATTTTTGAATAACAAATCAAAGATTTTTTAATAGATTGGGAAAAATGGAAGAAAATTTGCTAAATGGGAACACAGTCTTTTGCTTTGGGAATGCCTCCATTTTCAGGAGTCACAGAAAGCTTAGGAAAACCCCTGAACAGTGACCTCATTCCGAACAAACAATATTTAGTACTTTGCCAGTGTAATTCTAAATCTTGTACCTACAACTTGCTTTAAGCTGTAGTTACAAGATGTTGGCACAAAACTCGTGCAATTATTTGAGCAGCAATAATTTCGGGTATTACTGGCAGGTGCGCGTCTGTGCTGGAATAAAAACTGTTAGTCATAGGTGATGGTGTCATTTAAAAATATTGTGAATGTTTCTTTTCGGACTAGTCTAGGAGCCAGGTCCTGAAATGGAACTTTTCTTGCAACCGGTGACCTATAAAATTTTGAGTGGTATTTTTCAATATATTAGGGTCCCATGCTTTGGTTAAGGGTGGATGACAAGCTTAAAAGTGGTAGGATTTTTTTTAAATCGAGGTCAAAGGTCATTTGGTGCACTTTTCATACACACCTCCTAAAATATCCCGTAACTTACTCATTTATTAAGCTAAAACAATTATTTTGGTATCAAAATAAAGCTAATGATTTGCACTTTGACTTACATGAATAATATACAATTTCTTGATTTTCAATATTTTTGAATATTCATAAATATAGCAAAAAATGGCTAAAAATCACCAAAATAAGTTTTGTCTACAAGTGAAAAAAAAGTTTTAAAAATACCAAAGGTATGTTTTTGTGGTTGAAATCATACTTAAAAATTGCCCAGAAACCTGTTCTTGACTTATATGTATTTCTTTACAGAAAAAGTCTTTAGCTTAGGCTTGTAGCCATAGGTAAAAGTGGGTGGGGTAATTTTTCCCTAAAATTACAAAACATGCAAACATTGATGTAACAAAAAATCATACACATAAATGTGATGTTTTATCAGCATTTACTGTTTTAAAATCATATTTGCAGGGATTTGTAAAGCTTCTAATGCATATTCCTGAAAATTAATTAGAATTTTAAGAGCCAAAATAACAATTCAATAAAACAGCATACGAGATGGATACAAGTCATATCAACACCACAATGTCAAAATAATGACTCTTAATGAATATTTATCAAGTATCTAGTACAATTAAATAAAACAAGACTCAAATTAGCATAGTCGGCAGCTGAAAATATTCCTCTTTCTATCTTAGGGGTAAAGGACATTAAAAAGACCCATGCCAGATTTTCAGGAATCAGAACAACATGGGGATGGTCAGAATCTGCTTTGTTGTGTAGTGCATTGCTTTTATAGACCCAAAAGGAAAGCCATTTTAGAGCTGGAACTAAATTTTTCACTATCAAGGTTCAATGTCACATAAATGTTACTATAAATATAAAGTGCGGTTAGTTAGTTATACATGTATACACTTGATTTAGAAGAACAGACTTGATTTAGAAGAACTAAATGAACTTCATTTGAAATTTCCTTGTGCAGAAATGATCTAGCTATCCGGGTTGACCATTCCATACAATATTTCATATACATATTTCCTATCGTTTTGTATGTCCGACAACCTAGCATGGGTCTCTATTAAGATAATTACGAAACTGCCATCATTGCAATGCTTACACCTGGTAGCCTTACGAGAACATTTGAATATGTATACATAAAATGTAATTTGGAACAGAATATTCTATTCTGTGAATACATATCAATATCATCAGTCTAGAGTCTGAATGTTCTGATGTGTGGTTATGAAGGTCTCCAAGAGTAACCATGAACATGTTAGTATCGTATATTCGTTAACGTTTTATGTACATGCCTTCAATAGGGACAACAGAGGATCTGGTCTTTCAGTTTAACTAGTTTTGTGACCCAATAAGTTTTTATTGTACAAGAAATTGAACTCAAAAGGCCCTATATCTCTTATTATGCAAATTATTTATTGCATGTGACATTTTGATACGAGTAAATAGTAGAAAATAAAGATACCACAATTGTTGATCCATCCTTCACAATCCCATCATGATAACATAACTTTATTTATTGATTCACGACTGTAATACATATTTGAGTAGACACAGAAAAACTTTTGGTTTAAAAAAGTGGAAATCTTTGGACATGTGGTTGTTCTAACTCCACAACAATACACCTGACAAAAATCTGGACAAAGTTTTACTTATTACATGGCAAAAACTATTCCTAGTAAATCGTGCATCTTTCATTTGTATCTGTATCAAAGAAATCATTGAATCTTTCCCAAACAAGACCTTGTTTTGACGTCCCTGGGAGAAAATGCTTGGGAAAACATTGATGCAAAAGGAGAAAATTCTGATTATCAGCATTTTCTTTTGTCTCAATATTTTCTAGGCTATATTGTACACAAATCTAATCACCCATTTGTCGTTTTAACTTTTAAACCAACTGAGATGAAATTTTAAACACATATACTTTGAAGAATTATACATTTGATCCTGGAACAAAAACGCTGCTGTTTGGATAAGGGCGCATTCAACAGGGTGGGGTCACGTTGAGCGGGGAAACTTTTGACAATTTGCAAAGATGTGACTTATGAATCGCTTTTAAAGCAATCATATTTTGTATTTTGACTTCAACAATTGTCCAACAATGCTTGTTACCTTTGAGCGGACATTTTTCTCAGCAAACGCAACATAATCGGCTGACATTTGGAGTCATCGCTTTGCTTACATAGCAAATATGGTGCTAGGGCAATGGTATTCAATAATAATTTGAGTGTAATTTGGAAAATCAAAATCGGAGACAATCTTTATGATTATGAACACGCACAGCTAATACTTCTATGAGAAAAAACAAGCATTTGTGAGTGTTATAACGCATTTATAAATTATTTTACCTATGATGTTTCTGACTTTGATATATCTGGACGTCCCAACATGACGTCAGCGAAATCATTCATGACTTGCCAATTGTGTCCCAGAAACTATCTATAGAATTCCACAAGTACAGTTCAGACGTTTCCTTGAGAAATAAATGCTTATGTTGGAAATGTGGTATATCGTGCAGTGGCAAATATATCGAAAAGATGTAAATATTAGATGTGTAAGACAGACTTTCCTGACTTATCCATCTCAGACCTAGGTTGCGCTGCTCAATATGGCCATATGTTGCCATAACAACTATAGAATGCGCCATAATGCATAAACTTAGTTTTTGTATCCTATAATATCATAACAGTTAGTACATAAATGAACAAAAATATGACATAATTCCGGATACTTTATAAACAGCTCTCCTACATAACAAATGAGCTTTGTATGTTTAATACTTTTGGAGAAAATGCCAATGTTAAGTTTTGAACAGACAGACGGACGGACGGACAAGAGTAAAACAATATGCCCCTGATCGCTCGATACAGGGGCATAAAAATATATGGACCCATATATATTTTCTGTATAAACATAAATTCAGTATATTCCTATATTTGTAAGCACTAAACTGACCAGTATCTGAATCTACCATCACCAGCATGCCATGTATGGACCAAGGATGACAACAATAATTTAGTTCCTGTAAGAATGCGTAAAGACCCTGCACCTCTAGCTTTGCTTGACCTCACACGATGCTCCTGTTAAACTGACTGCCACATGTGAAGGTCTTAGTGTCAAAGAGAAGATCTTTTATGCACTGTTGCATGTGTTTGTGAGTCAGAACTGTGTAAAGACTTGAGAATCTTGATGCATCAGACAGTGATAAGGATGAGTATATATGGCATGAGTTGAGTGTGTTGAAGTGTTTAGTATAGGGTAGCTGTGGACTCTACAAGTCTGGTTATTGCATCATGTGTCTTGTTGTTATTGCAGTTGTTGTTGATGATGGTGATGATGAGGATGAGGATAGTGTTGGATATAAAGACACAGATATTACTTATATTTAGTAAAGTATACATGATACATAACATGAACAAAACAATGAGTTTATGCATTACCTCTGCTCTACGCAACTATCATGCAGAAGACATTTCGGTCGTCGTTTGACAAATAAAACTCTATAAAATGGTCTTACTTTCTAAAATGCACATCACTGGCTATCTCTCACGAATTCATATATAATTCAGCCTAATTTAGAAAAAAGATGTCTTTGTGAAACACAAATGCCCCTGAAAGGCCAATGATATGTTTTTACGTCAAGCTTTTAAATAAATAGTTGATAAGGTTTGTGTGTGAAATCCCTTTGGAGAAAAGGCCAATGTTACGTTTTCACGTTAATTAGTTTAAATGTTAAGTTTTCATGGTAAGGGTTGACAAGGATTAATGGAAGACCTTGGGGAAAGTCATATTGCATGGAGCAGATAGATATCATTGAAATAAGGTTAAATACCTAATTTGAGCTTTGCATGTGGAATACTTTTGGAGAAAAGGCCAATGTTAAGTTTTCATGTTACGTTTCGGACTGACGGACGGACAGACAGACGGATGGATGGACGGACAGACAGACAAACAGACGAACAATGGTAAAACAATATGCCATCGATCTATCGGTGCGGGGCATAAAAACGACTAATTCGTGGTCTTATATCTATGTTAAAATTGCGCTATATAAACATTTAAAGGTGCATTTCTATCTATGTTAAAATTTCGCTATATAAACATTTAAAGGTACCATCTTGAACAAAAAGAGAAAGGTGATTTTGAAAAAAAGATAGTTCGGTATCTCTAATAAGTATGTAAAACTAGAGATATTGTTTTATTCACTTAAACTGTAAACTGTGTTTCCTGTGTATGAGCTATTTGGATCCAGCGCTAAGTTCCTTTCCCTTTGGCTCTATAAAAGCAATGAACTACCCAACAATGCAAACTCTGACCGTCCCAATGTTGTTCTGATTCCTATAAAATATGGCACGGGCCTGGGGAATATTTTCAGCTGCCGATTACTATTATATAGATACTTGATAAATATTCGCTTTAAGAGTCATAGTTTTGACATTGTGGTGTTGATATAATCTGTATCCATCTAACATGCTGTTTCACTGAATTGTTATTTTGGTTCTTTAAATTCAAATTTATTTTCAGGAATATGCATTAAAAGCTTTACAAATCCCTGCAAATATGATTTCAAAACAATAAATTCTAACAAAATATCACATTTATGTATAAGATATATTGTTACATCAATGTTTGCACGTTTTGTAATTTTAGGGAAAATTTACCCCACCCACTTTTACCTATGACTACAAGCCTAAGCCAAAGACTAATTCTGTAAAGAAATACATATAAGTCAAGAACAGGTTTCTGGGCAATTTTTAAGTATGATTTCAACCACAAAAACATACATTTGGTATTTTAAAAACTTTTTTTTCACTTGTAGACAAAACTTATTTTGGTGATTTTTAGCAAATTTTTGCTATATTTATGAATATTCTAAAATATAGAAAATCAAAAAGTTGTATATTATTCATGTAAGTCAAAGTGCAAATCATCAGCTTTATTTTGATACTTAAATAATTGTTTTAGCTTAATAAATGAGTGAGTTATGGGGTATTTTAGGAGGTATGTATGAAAAGTGCACCGAATGACCTTTGACCTAGATTTTAAAAAAATCCTACCACTTTTAAGCTTGTCATCCACCCTTAACCAAAGCATGGGACCCTAATGTATTGAAAAATACCACTCAAAATTTTATAGGTCACCGGTTGCAAGAACTTTTTATTTAACCCCCTTTGTAAAAGCTGGCTCCTAGACTAGACCGCCAAGTTTTGAGACCTTGCTAGAAAGGATGACTGAAATTTTTCCTGAACATTCGGGAAGTCTGCTATTAACTTTTTTAAAAATGTATTACCTGTTTACCTGTTACCTGTTACCTGTCCTCTTCGGAGCGATGAAAGCCTTTGCGGCTTGTAAGCTCCTCCTAGACGGTATCATCATTTCTTATCCGGTTCCGGTAAAACACTTAATAGATATCATCAGTATTAAAGCGTTTGTCAATCCAGTAGTTGTCCAGTTTGGTTTTGAATACATTAACACTGTCGCTGTCAACAATTTCCTCAGGTAGATTGTTCCAATCGTTTATGGCTCTCACCGGGAAAGTGTTTAGCTTAGTTGTTTTAGTTACAGTTGGTTTGATTAGTCTAAAAATGTGTCCTCTTGTTGTGTTGTCGTTGAATTGGAAGAATACATTTGGGTCGATATCCTCAAAATGATGTATTATCTTGAAAATTTGTATTAGATCGTAACGCTTGCGTCGATACACGAGTGTCGGAAGGTTTAACGACTTCAGCCGTTCTGTGTAAGACAGGCCCTTGAGTTCTGGGATGATTCTTGTAGCTCTACGTTGGATGTTCTGTATATTTTTCTTTGTTGTTGGGTACCAAACGGTTATGCCATAGTCAACGATGGATCTAATTAAACTTTTGTAAAGAGTCAAGAACATTCGAGAGTTCATGCAAGTGAACGTACGTTTTAACAGACCAGTAAGGCGCTTTGACCTGTTTACAACTTCAAGAACGTGCTTGTTAAACTTCAAGGAGCTTTCAAATGTAATACCCAGGTCCTTTTCCTCGTCAACAACAGGAAGCAGAATTGGCTGGTCAGCCGAGTCCTTCATGAAGTATTGATAGTCACTTTGAATGTATCCAACATGCATTGCCTTGCACTTTTGAATAGAAAACTGAAGCAGCCAGTCCGAACTCCATTTACAGACATTATTTAGATCCTCCTGGAGGGCTCGACTATCTTGGGCACATTCAATTTCTCTGTAAATTCCAGTATCATCCGCAAAGATTTTACAAACCGAGTCTATAGCATCTGGAAGGTCATTAATATATATAATAAACAACATAGGTCCAAGCACCGACCCTTGAGGAATGCCTGATGTGATTTCAGTCCAATCCGAGAAAGAATCATTAATACGTACTCGTTGCATTCGTCCATGGAGAAAGTTGGAAATCCAGTTTAGAAGAGGGCCGTCAATACCGTAACTCTGTAATTTTTGTAGCAAACGTTTATGGGGAACTGTGTCGAACGCTTTTTTAATGTCCAGGTATACAGTGTCAATTTGTTTATTATTATCATAAGCATCAGTCCAGTCATCAAGAACCGTGAGTAATTGCAATACACAACTTCTTTTGTCCCGAAAACCGAATTGGGCTTCATTAAACAAGTTATTACATGACATATGATTCATGATAGCTTTTCTTACTGCTTTTTCACATAGTTTGCTGGGTATTGAAGTCAACGACACTGGTCTATAGTTTGACGGGTCTGTTTTATCTCCCTTGTTTTTATAAAGTGCTGTGATATTAGCTTCTTTCCACTTATCTGGAACTTCTCCGGTAGAGAGAGATTCATTCATTATGTCACTTATTGGTCCACACAAAATACCAGCGGCCTCCTTTAAAACTCTCGGGTGACACATGTCAGGTCCCATTGATTTATGAACATTCAAAGTGCTGAGATTTTTGTAAACCCACTCTTTGTCTACCTCAACGTCCGTTATCGGGTTGTCACCATGGTAACGCTTATCGAAGGCCGGAAGTGGCTCGTTTGGTTCTCTGATGAAGACCGAAGCGAAGAAATTGTTAAGAACATCGGCTTTTTCACTGTCATTTGACACTAAATCATTTCTACTATTTTTAAGGTCGTATATACCCGAGGTTGAATTTCGAGTCATTTTTCATATTTTGTACTAACGAATTTTCGAAATCACTTTTTCTGTTCCTTATTATTCTAGTACACAAATTTCTGGCTCTTTTATATTTATTGTAGTCATGAACAGTTTTAGTGTGTATGTATGTTTGCCATGCTTTGTGTTTACTCTTCACATAATTCATTGCTTTTCTGTCTATCCACTTCTGTTTATGTTTGTCACTCTTTATAGTTCTAACTGGAACATGATTCTCAATACACATGGAGATACAATTTATTAGTTGGTTATATTTGTCATTTACCGAAAGGTTTTCCATTGCATTCCAATCAACCGAATCCAAGTCTTTGCGAATAGCATCGTAGTCACCTTTGAAGAAGTTTTTCATGTTAAAGTTCTGGTTTACTTTGACAGGTTTACATTTACACTTCACAAATAAAGCTAAATGGTCACTGGCTCCAAGATTGCTCTTTTTGTCGATATTATGAATAAAGTCTGGTTTGTCTATGATGAGTAAATCCAAGATATTTGCTGTTTGGCCATGCCTAATACGAGTTGGTTTGTCAATTAACTGGTATAAAAAATTGTCACGGAGGCATTCAATGAATTGATATTCAGAATTTTCCGAATTGCGAGTAGTGGACCAATCACTCCAATTAATCCCTGGGTAATTAAAATCACCGAGTATCACAGTATATGTAGCTTTTTGAGAAATTGCCAAGTCAATAAGTTTTGGAAGCTGTTTCGAATTAACTTCTGTACTTGATGGACTTCTGTATATAGCACCAATCAAAATGTTTTCGTTCGAATCTAAATTAATGTTGCACCAACATGATTCCTCAAATGTGAAGTCATTCAAATGTTTACATTCTCTAACAGAGAGTCTCGTACTGTAGTAAATGGCAACACCTCGGCTCTTCAATTTAGTTTTACTCACAAACATATCATACCCAGACAATTTAAGTTCAGCCTTGGAAATATCCGTGGAATTACACGATTTTGGAAATAGTTCCGTAATCACAATAATATCATTGGCTAGAGATTATCACAAAGGTTGTACGACGATGCTCCAGAGGGGCCCAGTACACTATTAGGAAGAAGAAGAAGAAAGGTTGCAGGTGGAGTCAAGATAAAATGGTATGTTGTTGTTGTTGTTGTATGTCGATTCCTCCGTTGATTGTCGGAGCACCCGGGTACGAAACATTTTAGGGGCGAATGCATAGAATGAAGAAAGAACAATTGTGTGGCATCAAACAATATATATCATGTTAATGACATTGCAAAACACAGAAAAAATACTTGCTCTTTTCAAGAACTTTCTTGTAACAGCCAAATCCATTCCGGTTTAGCTTTTCAGCATAATTTTGGGTAGTCGATACATTTTTCAGTTAACATTTTTCTCCCAAACATTGGTCACATGACATGAAAATGGCGGACGACGATTCTCCACCGGTAATTCGTGGCATTCCAGAAAAATACAACAAAAGGTGAAGTTTTCGTTGAATATGTGGCAAAAGTTGATTCTCTTTTATATCTCAGACCTTTGAAATGTCTCTTTTTGAAAATCCTATGCCATGACAACGAACACTTTTTGAGTAATTCTCAGCACAAATCTTTCTTTCATGGGGCAAACAGTTGTAAATGAAAGAAAAAGAATTACAAAAATAGGATCTTAAGAAGATGTGGATAAAGTAAGTGGCACTTCGGCCAGCGGGTGACAGCTGTCCGATCGAAAGGTAATGCTAAGGTATGGTGCTGGTGTGGAAGGATGATGACTTGGTGGTAAAATGGCCGCGGCCATAGTGCAGTTGGTAGTGCATGTCCCTCTCACTCGAGATACTCAGGGTTCGATCCTTTGCCACGGCAAATATCCTTTCTGACTGAAATAACACCCACCAATGGTTTGATATTGTAAATCTTTGTGGTGCTTGTATGAGAAATAACAGGAACCCATGGTTAAGTGCTCCAGCCTTTATGATATGACCATAGTAGTTGAAAATGGCGTAAAACCCTAATTAACCAAACCAAATCAGTGGTAAAATGCTTCACCTACAGTGAATCCAGGATATCCATGAGGGGGTTTGATCATATAAAGAGAGGGGCTCGCTCTCCTATTATTACGCAATTTTTACTGAATGTCTGCATGAAAATTGAATAATAAGCAGTGGCGGATCCAGAAGGGGTTAGGGGGTTCAAACGAACTCCCCTCTGTAGCCAGATTATTAGCTCACCTGAGCACAAAGTGCTCAAGGTGAGCTAATGTGGTCGCTTTTTGTTCATCGGCATCCGTCTGTCTGTCCATCTGTCTGTCCGTCCGTCTGTTCACATTTTGGTGTTACCACTCTAGCACCCACAAATATTGACCAATCTTAACTAATCCGAGTCTTCTTTGATGAAAATACGCTCTTTGATATTTTGATTTTTCGCTATTTACACCAGAGAGCGTTGCTCTTTGAAAAAATCAAGAAGTTCGCAACAAATTGTTGCGCATCGTTCACTGTTCGATC
Organism: Fragum sueziense; assembly: GCA_963680895.1. Lineage (NCBI taxonomy): Eukaryota > Metazoa > Mollusca > Bivalvia > Cardiida > Cardiidae > Fragum > Fragum sueziense. The sequence continues at coordinate 4,911,886 of OY804598.1, forward strand.
TTAAACGTTATCGTTAAAACCCCTGATAATATCGATAAAATGAACCATTTATTGTTATGGCTGCTGAAAAAATTACAAACCAAAAAGTATTTCTAAAAGGTTAATAGGCAATGTTTTGCAACAACCCTCACCTGAGCAGCCTTTGTTTACCTTGACCTTCCATTCAAAACCAAAGGTTATACTCATCCAGCAGGCCGATTTGAAATGAAATTTTTGGTCAGGTATGACAAAAAATGATTTATTGATCTATACCCTACAGTGTTTTACCGAGTGATTCGATATGATACACAAAAACAAAGCTTCAAGTTACTTGTCACGTTACCGAACTTTCCGCTGTTTTCAAAGAGCAACGCTCTCTGATGTAAATAGCGAAAAATCAAAATATCAAAGAGCGTATTTACATCAGAGAAGACTCGGATTAAATCTTAACCAAACTTAGTCAAATCATGTATGACCATAAGATCTCGGATGAGTTTGATTTTAGGTCAGATCAGACCAGGATGTCCAGAGTTATGTGCCCTTAAACATCAGAAATGGCTAGTTTTGACTTTGTTACCTCTCTAGCATCTACAAATATGGACCAACCAAGACTTAACTTAGCCACAATATTGGTATCCATAAAATCTTGGATGAGATGGATTTTCAGTGTGATCGAAGTGGGAAGTCTGGAGTTATGTGCCCTTGAATTTGACAAAACTGCCGTTTAAGACTTTCTTTACAATGTAGCATCTACATTTATTGACCAATCAAGACAAAACTTGGCCATAATATTAGTGACCATAAGATCCTGGATGAGTTAAATTTTCAGCTTGATTGGACTAAAAAAATCAGAGTTATTGGCCCTTGAATTTCACAAAATTACCGTTTTCGACTTTATTTTCACTCTAACAAACACAAATATTTACCAATCAAGACACATTTTGGTCACAATGTTGGTGACCATTAGATCTTAGATGGTTCAAATTTTCAGACTGATCAGACTAGAAAAACCAGAGTTGTGTGCCCTTGACGGTGACAAAATTGCAGTTTTGGACTTTGTTTTCACTCAAACAGCAATAAATGTTGACCAATGAAAAAAACTTGAACATAATGTTGATGAGAATATCTTTATAAGAACAGAGTTATGTGCCCTTGACTGTGACAAAATTGTTGTTTTCTTCCACTTTGTTTTTACTGTAACAGCCACAAATATTGATCATTCAAGATTATGAAAGCAGTTTTCAGCTGGATCATAATCTTGCATCTTTAATTATGTGCTCTTGAACTTGACAACATTGTGTCTTTCATTCTATCCAAGTTCAGGTGAGTGATAAAGGACCATCATGGTCCTCTTGTTTCATTTTTATGCAGAAATTCAGTCACACTTGCATAATACTAGGAAAACAAACCCAACTATTCGTATATTTGAATCCCCTCACAGAAATCCTGGATCGGCCACTGATTAGGCAGCACAAGGGGGTTCATTTGAACCTCCTTAACCCAATCTGGATCTGCCACTGTATACTGTCTATTCAGAGAATCAAGTTTTGAAACCGTACAAACTAGGAACTGTTTGGATTCAGTAAGGATTTGTGTTTTCATCACAATTTAAAATGAACCAATTTTATAAAAGCCTTTCTTCTCCTAGCAGTCAACTCAAGTGATGATAGAGCAACAGATAAGTGAGGGTTATGACATTCTAATTTTTACTTCAATTCCAAACCCTATATCGTCGTTGTAAATGCAAAACCTCGTATCTTGTTTTTGGAAAATATTAAAGGGGAGGGAAAAAAGCATAATAACTTTTCCCAAACTGAAATGTTTTACTTAAAATTTAGACATATTGTTCATAAATGATGTACCATTGATACTGATTGGTAAAAATATCTCAAAACCTGTGATAATTGTCTAGACTGGACACACAAGTTTGTACTTTGAAAATCGCAAGAATCGACATACAAGGTTTTGCATTTACACCAACGATATGTTCTGGGTACTTATTGGAAATATCTGGAAGTGATGATTTCAAAGTGTAGTTAGTGTTACCCACAATATTGGGTTTGATGACAAATTGATAAATTATTGAAATATAAAAGCCATTACCCCTTATTATCTTCAGCTCTGTGATGAAACCTGAATTTAAGATTGATTCTGTTTTTAGCTTACCCGGGGCGAAAGATTCGGAGGACCTTGGATATCGCAGTATTGAATCTAGCTTGGCCTTCAAGGGGGCTCTATGGGCCCACAGCTCTTTGTCGAGGGAGTCATCCAACACAAATACTTAGACAAGTTATTGAATAACTAAATGTTGTTATGTGAATTTAACAATATATTATATGGTAACTAAGGCTTTTTAGACAAGTTAAGACATTATTTGCATGTTTTCATTCAGAAAAGACTTGAGGATCTTTTGACGTAATTGAGCCATTTGGGCCCAGACTCCCTTCTTAAGGGGTCCATTTTGGATTTTAGGGGGTTAATTTGGCCATGGCCCCCTCTAGATTCAACACTGATGTCAGTGTCAGTGTTAGCGTCTGCAAAAACTTTAAACTGGCCGATATTTCATGCCCTGTTAGAGAAACAGCCTTTATATTTCACCTGTAGGTACCTCTAACCAGGACCTTTCATTTGGGACCATGACCTTTGAGTTTGACCTATATTTTAAAAAAAAAACTAACCTGGCCTATATGTCATGTCCTATTACACACAGCCTTGATATTTCACACATGGACATCTCCTACCAACACCGTTCACATTTGACTATGAACTTAAACTTTGTGACCTTGGAGTTTGACCTACTTTAAAAAAAGACTTTTCTTTGTTACAAGCTCTCGTTTGGGAGAGCTTTATTGTCCGCGGACAATTCTTGTTACTTTTGCTGTATGTCATGATAAATATGGTAACACTGCATTTCTCTTACAGATATGGAGTACTTAAAGAGCAGTTTAAAAAGAAATTTGGGAGAGATCCCACATTCATTGGAAGGGCCCCTGGTAGAGTCAATATAATAGGTAAGAGAACTTAGTGGGTTTGATAGGTAAGGGAACAGGGGTGGGTTTAAATTAACGACACAAAGAGAAATTACTCTGAATTTAACCCATTCAAAAACAAGATGGTTCTGGTGTAGATGGCCCTAAGACATAAAAGAAATGGCTTGCAAAATCCTTGAAGCAAGGGTCCGTACCTATTGTGTTTCACAGAGGGACCTTATAATACTACAATCACACACACATCCTTGAAGCAAAAGAATAAATTCTGATAACAAGCATTTTCTCCCTATACCTGAGCAATATTTTCTCTTCTTTATTATACACTTTGATTTATACACTTTGATTCCCTTTAGTAGCACCCATGTTGTTCTTTTCAGCAGCTTTTAACATTGTAATGGTAATCAGCATTTTCTCCTTTCAATCTCAAAATTTCTGTGATATATTATACACAAATTCCATCTTTATCAACATACACTTTGCCATCTTCTGCTGCTTTCGATAGGGAACGATTTATCCTGTTAACCATGACATAATTTTGGACATACAAATAGTATTTCCTGGGAGTTGTTATAAAATCTTATAACTACGGCTTGATTCAAGCCGTAGTTACAAGATTTTGTAACAACACTGACAGGTTATCAAAACATAATGGTAATCCAAGCCTATTTTAAGCACAAATTCATTGCCATTTGAGAAAGGGCTAAACCCATTTTCACAAACCCATGTTGTATCTGTAGGTGAACACATAGATTACTGTGGATATGGAGTACTGCCCATGGCTGTAGAACAAGACATTGTCATAGCTGTATCTACCAACGATGAGGGAAAACTCGTGCTAGCCAACATTAACTCTAAATATAGGTAGGAAAAATAAAGAGATTTGAATGAATTTGAATGAAAGGGAATTGTAGATATTAAATTATTTTCCATTGAATTTCTGGTGTATGTGTCTTTCAATTGATAAAAACATTTTTCGGAAACACAGAGATAAAACAAGGAAATGCTGAATGATTTTGATTAAAGTAAGTAAGCTATCAATTGTTATTTAACCCTTTCCTGAACGGCTTTGTCAAAATTGAAAGGAGTTGCAGATGACAATTTGGGTGTTGATAAAAATGAATTAATGTACTTTGTTACAGTAGATTAAGAAATATTGACGCAAAAGGAGAAGCTTCTGATCATCAGCATTGCCTGCTTTTGCCTCAATGTTTTCCAAAGCCTTTTCTATAAGGGTTGTCAAAACCAGGTTTTGTTTGAGACAGGGTTTAGCTTACTTTTAAGCTAGCCAGAACTTTATGCTCTAGGATCTAATGTCCCAGCCCTTGTGGCAGGGTTGTTTATCAAGACAAAACTTTTACCTGGTCTTATTAAACTTTGTGAGAAATATTTTATGTACTGATACCTCCCATCACAACCTATGGGACTATGGGACCATGACTCTTGACTGCATGACCTTGACCTTTCAGTATCATCTTCTTTTCATATACTTTAATGTGGCTTTTATCTTACACTCTTAGAGATATAGAGCCTTGATATGTCACATATAAATACCCTCTGTCAAGCCCTTTTATTTGGTACCATAACCTTTGACCTTGTGGCAAAACCTGCCCTTGAAGTTTTATGCGTTTTTGAGACAGTCTTCTGCAAAGGCTATGTACATTTTCAGTTGACAATTCTTGCTCACTTTACAGTGTTTTTGAGTGTGACATCAACAACTTTGAGATTAAGAAATCACAACCGGATTGGTACAACTATTTTCTGTGTGGTGTACGTGGGATGATAGAGTATCTAGGTCTGCCCAGCTGCGTGGGTCTACACTGTATGGTAGATGGTTCAGTACCGCCCAGTGCTGGACTGTCAAGTTCCAGCGCTCTTGTGTGTTGTGCTGCTCTCGTCACGATGCATGCTAATGGACAACAGAGGGGCAAGGTAAAAAAAAAGAAATGATTAATAAAAAAAACCATAGATCTATATATATGCACCTAAATATAGCTGAAAATTAAACAATTATACAAATTCACTTGAGAAATCCTTTAAAAAGAGATCATACTTCTTTTTACAAGTATCATATTTTCTAATTGTCTCATGTAACCTGAACAATAACACACTTTGATGAAACAAATACAGAAAAAAATGGGAAAACAGTTAGGCAAAGGAAGAAAACGATGATGAACTTTTTTCCATATGCAAATGTTTCGCTTTTTCAGAGAGAGATAGCTGACATGTGTGCGAAGTGTGAGCGATATATAGGAACACAGGGTGGAGGCATGGATCAGGCTATATCATTTATGGCACAACCAGGAACCGTGAGTAGAATAAAAAGGATGATCTTTGTTTCAATATTTTTAACCCATTCCAACACAGACACCCGTTGAGAAGAACGCTTTGGAAAATATTGTAGAAAATGAAGAAATTGCTTGTAACAAGCAATTCTTTCATTTTCCACAATGTTTTTGAACCAAAAATGGAAATATTTTTTAAAAGGACCTCTATGGATAAGGCGAGAAATCTCCCTAAAAGGCTCAGTTTGATGGGTCAATTTTCAAAACTTACAAATTGAGAACCAAAATTAAGCTTTATGGTAAGGTAAATAAATAAATAAACAAATACCGATTTTATGTCATTTAAAAAGTCAAATAAGTGCAGATAACTCTTGATTTTTGTACCCACCGAAATGGTTTCATTTTCTCACACTACTGGTATTTATAGAGGTAAAATGAAGTTTCGTTTTGTTATGCTCCCCGGGGGAGCATATAGTCGCCATGCTGTCCGTCCATCCGTCCATCCGTGTGTCCGTCCGTCCATCCACAGCCATATCTCAGCAACCCTTGCACCAAATTCAACCAAACTTCACATGTGAACTCCCAGGGATAATCCCTAGGAACCATTCTGTCCGTTTGTTGATTCGAGGCTGCGTCGTGGAAAAAGGGGCCTTAATGTAAAAATTAGATTTTCTCCAATTTCTCTTCATCCAATGGGCAGAATTTAATGAAAGTTTGTACTTTTGTGATAAATGAGATGTTCTAGACCATATTCTATAAATAATGTGTGTACAAAAAATCTGTCATGGGAAAAATAGGGGCTTAAGGTAGAACCGGATACTTTTAAAACTTTAAACTACGGTCATAAATTTGATATCTTTGGAAACTAGAAGCTATTTCTGGTTCAAATCCGATATTCATTTCCTCGTTCATGTCGTGACGACGTTACCACGACGACGTCAACATAGGCACCTCGCACGTTTTTTACGTCGAATTTCTATAGCCCGGAAATGCACAAAATGGCGTTTTGGTCGGGTAATTTCAACGTCACGACAATGAAAATTACATCGATTGAAAGATCTTTTCAAATGTAATAAGATGATACAAAAATCAATTATTTCGGACTGACGACGCAGAAATAAACGACGAACTTTCATCTTTTTTCCACGTCAGATTTCGAGGAAAAACTAACTTTAGAGGAGAATTTCGTAAAATTGGCTAGAACGATTTTTGCCATTTTTCATTATTATATTGCACGCTCATATTGTAAGCATTTGGAAAGAAATCACAAAAATTCACCGTACCGATTTTTAATAAAACATATTGAAATATTGTTGGTATGCGTCAAAGTTATGCAGTCGGGCGTCGGCAAATTTCGACGAAAAAAACACTTTACGACGGATTTTCGTAAAATTGGCTAGAAGGACTTTACATTATTTTATTTTACATCCATATTGCCGGTGTTATGCAAAAAACCAGAAAAGGTTACTGTATCGTTTTTCAATAAAACGTGTTTGAATATATTAGGTATCAATCAAAATTTGCACAGTCGGACGTCGACGTCGATTTTGAAACTACGTACGTTGACGAGCAACAAGGATGTAGACGCGCCTGGGTTTTCAAACTGCTCAAGGAGACCACATTTGTGTACTCAATTAGTTGGACAGCAAATGTAAATCTCTATTGTCTAAGTAAATACCTAGCAAGAAGTACAGAATCGGGATAACAGTCGACACGCTCTCGAAAGCCTATTCGAGGGGACAACGAAAACGGGATTGAAATGATTTTTCGAAAAAGAATATGCGGAAAATATTGGTAGCAAACAATAAAAAATGTCATAGAGTAATTACACAACTTCTGTTCGCATGATGTGGCAAAATAGAAAATGAATAAAATAAATAAAAATTAATGCGAATATACATAACATCGCAATATCAAAAAATAATGTCTTTCGCATTGCATCAATTTCTATCGGATACTTTTTTTTTCATTTCTAATATATCAAAATCGCAGTTGTAAATGCAGTTTATTTAATATTTCGTTAAAACGTTGTCATCAATGAAAAATAAACCAAGACTCTATCATACATGTATATGCACAGTCAGAATTTATAAATGTTTTTACTTCAACCCAAATGTTACAATTGAACATTATCTAATTACGATGTGATTTTGACGTTCCGACCAAAATTGTTTGAGAAAACGCTTAGAGAAAAGAAGAAAATAGCGACAGTCACAATTTCTCTTTTTTATTTCAATATTTTTTATGGAATAAAATACACGAATTCCATGTAAATGCATCTGCATGAGTTTTTTTTTCTCGTGGAGCAGTTTTAAATCCTGGCGTGTGTTCATCCTTGTTGATCATCAACGTACGTAGATTCGACGTCGACGTCCGACTGTGTAAATTTTGAGTTATACCTAAAACATTCAAACACGTTCCATTAAAAAAAACTATACAATAAACTTTTCTGATTTTTTGCATTTCATCTGCAATATGGATGCAAAATAAAATAACATAAAATCACGGTGGCCAATATCACGCAATTACTTCATAAAGTGTTTTCTCGTGGAAATTAGCCGACGCCCGACTGCATAACTTTGACGCATACCAACAATATTTCAATATGTTTTGTTAAAAATCGGTACGGTGAATTTTTGTGATTTCTTGCCAAATGCTTACAATATGAGCGTGCAATATAATAATGAAAAATGGCAAAAATCGTTCTAGCCAATTTTACGAAATTCTCCTCTAAAGTTAGTTTTTCCTCGAAATCTGACGTGGAAAAAAGATGAAAGTTCGTCGTTTATTTCTGCGTCGTCAGTCCGAAATAATTGATTTTTGTATCATCTTATTACATTTGAAAAGATCTTTCCATCGATGTAATTTTCATTGTCGTGACGTTGAAATTACCCGACCAAAACGCCATTTTGTGCATTTCCGGGCTATAGAAATTCGACGTAAAAAACGTGCGAGGTGCCTATGTTGACGTCGTTGTGGTAACGTCGTCACGACATGAACGAGGAAATGAATATCGGATTTGAACCAGAAATAGCTTCTAGTTTCCAAAGATATCAGATTTATGACCGTAGTTTAAAGTTTTAAAAGTATCCGGTTCTACCTTAATGTATGATAATTTGTCCGTCCGTCCACAGCCATATCTCAGCAACCCTTGGACCAAATTCAACGAAACTTCACATGTGAACTTCCAGGGATAATCCCTAGGGACCTTTTCCTCCATTTGTTGATTTGAGGCTGCGTCATGGAAAAAGGGGCCTTAATGTATAAATTAGATTTTCTCCAATTTCTCTTCATCCAATGGGTAGAATTTAATGAAATTTTGTACTGTTGTGATAAATGAGATGTTCTAGACCATATTGTATAAATAATGTGTGTACAAAAAATCTATCATGGGAAAAGGGGGCTTAATGTATGATGATTTTTATTTTGTGACAAACACTTATTCGGGGAGCATAATCCGTCTATGACGGCTCTTGTTTTATTTGCAATTTATATTCTAAAGACACAAGGATAAAAAGTATTAACATCATATGGCAGCTTCGATTTTGTCCGTATTGCGAATGCGCATCATTGAAACAGCTTTAAAAGCGCACTTTCCCGCCAAAAACTGAGGAATACCTACCTTCCCTGGGCTGGCGAACATCGTTCCACCCCGTGACCAAGCTTCCCTTTGACATATGTTGTGTAACATGATCATAGGCTTCCATGGTAAAAAGGATTTCCTGGGTCACGGGTGGAACATACTTTTATATTAAAAATAGTATTCATAAACAATTGCCATATTTTTGGCGGGAAGATTTCGCCTTTAAACTCGTTTTGATGATGCGCATGCACATTAAGGACAAAACAAAAATTGGTTTATAATTTCAACACCAATTGTCCTTACATTTGCAGAAAAAATCTTGGCAATAAAAGCATAGAAACATAATTCTCATTAAATGAATACCGGTGGAGTAAGAATTTGTAATTTGGGGGGTAGGTACAGACACCAAGAGTTATCTGCACATGTCAAATCGTTTTTATTGTACAAAATCAGTTTTCATATGATTTAGGTATACATCTAACAATACAGCTTGAAATAAGTATCAATTTGCATGTTTTGAAAATTGACTTTTCCATTTGAGCCTTTTAGGGAGATTTCTCGCCTTATCCATAGAGGTCCTTTAAAATTCATCAACTTAAAATTGTCATCTGCCACACCTTTCAAATTGGAACAGTCCAAAATTTTACCACTGAATAACCAACTCCCTAACAAGACCTAGATTTGATGTCCCTGATTAAAAAGGCTTGGAAAAACATTAATAGAAAAGGGTACAAATGTCTTTTATTACCTCAACTTCTTCTTTGCTATATTGTACACAAACCCGTTCTTTATCAACATCATTTACTCATCTGCAGCAAATTTAAACAGACTGAATTAGTTCCTTTGAGGATAAATTAGTGTTAATATATTTCCTAAACAAGACCTTGATTTGATTATCACAGTAGTATCTTTTGAGAAAACGTTAAGAGAATAGACAGAATTGCTGATGATTAGAATTTCTTTGTATCCGTCAGTATTTTCCATTCTAAAAGCTAAGCTTTTCTATTTTTGACATCAATCTTTCATCATCTGCAACTACTTGTAAATTGGAGTTGTCTAAAACTACATCACACTGTTTGAAAAAAGGGTTAATATAATAAATTGTAATAGAAACTATTGAGTTATAACCAAGAACTCATTAACATTTATACCCAATCTTATTTCTTTACCTCAACATTTCAAATGTGTTTGGCTGTTTAACCATTTCCCAAACAGTGATGTTTTTAGAATCACCTTAGTATTAAAGCTTTTGAAAACATTAAAGGAAAGAAAATAGTGCAGCATGATTCTTCATTAAAATACTTGTTACTTCTGACATTAGAGATCTTACTTAGAATGTATTTTAAAACAATTTCAGGCCAAGAAGATAGACTTTAACCCACTACGAGATGAGGATGTGACATTACCTGACGGTATAGCCTTTGTGATTTCCAACTGTTGTGTGGAGAAAAATAAAGCTGCTAGCTCTGACTTCAATACGCGGGTCGTAGAATGTAGACTGGCAACACAGGTTTGTATTATTGTTATCATGGTGATACACTTTAATATCTAACAGCATTTAATGTATCTATAGAAGATGGTACTGTTATGAAGAGAAAAATAAAGCTGCTAGTTCTGACTTCAACACGCGGGTCGTAGAATGTAGACTGGCAACACAGGTAAGTATTATTGTTATCATGGTGATACACTTTAATATGTAATAGATCTAGCATTTAATGTATCTATAGAAGATGATACTGTTGTGTAGAGAAAAATAAAGCTGCTAGTTCTGACTTCAATACGCGGGTCGTAGAATGTCAACTGGCAACACAGGTTTGTGTATATGATGATATTTGACATACTTCTGCAGCAATAATTTAATCAACATCCTTGGTGGTGCAGTGGTTAGCGCACTCGTCTTGAAACCCCAAGGTTCCCAGATCAGGCAGGACACTTAATTGTCACCGCCTCAGTCTACCCAGCTGTTTGAATAGGTAGCAGTGAGGTACTCTCTTACTGCCTCTCTTCTCGTATGTGTTGTTGTAATTGCATCTGTAAATATGGTGGTGGTATGATGCATTTACAAGAACTGGTGTAGGGTTTGATATGTAACACCGTTAGGTCATTCTTCGCAAACTATTGGAGGAATTTATAGAAATAGATAGATAGATGGCTTCTAATATAGGATCTGGGAAAACGTCCCTTAGGCTTTTATACATGCAGTCAGACCAAGGTCTATGTTGCTGTCCATTATCTTCTTCATGGCCTAAAGCCACCATAACTTAATGATGATTCAACATATAGCCCAGGTATTAGAATCAGCCTGTTTCAGTCTGTTTAGTGATAGATTTATAGTTTGAATTTTTCAGTTATTTGGAACTTAAGAAAATCCTTTAAAAATAATTGATTAATCCATGCATGATTATTCTGTACTCTTCTTGCTAACTCAGTTATTTTTGCAACAGTATGCAGCCAAAGTGAATCTAGGAATATGTTTTCAGATAATGAATTGATATGCCAAATTTTATTTGCTAGTCACGGGTGCAGAATCATCAATGGACAAACATATTTATGTTTTTCATTCAAGATAATTGCCAAAAGACACAATTTAAAATGGCGGGAGTACAAGCGTCTGGGTGACCTACAGCAGACATTAGACAAGAGTCTGAGTGACATGGAGGGCGAGGTAAAAAACACCTTACATGAAGAGCCGTACACGAAGGATGAAGTGTGTTCTATACTGGATGTGAATCCAGATGAGCTGGCACAAACTAGTCTTAGTCCAAACACATTACATGGTATGTGAACCTATTTACGGTCAGTTCTGTTAAAAAATGTCTGAACTTAAAACTTACCCATACTGCAAAAATTTCCACTATTCCAATTGGAGTGATGCTGCATATGAAGAAATGGATGTTGAAAAAAACAGTACATTTTGACCCAAATGGTACCTTCAGTCATGATATTATACATGAAAGATTAGTGTCGATAATAGGCAAACTTACTTGTCAAAGTTTGGAAAGCATCAAGAGAAGAAGGAAAAATGCTGTTTAGAAAACGCTGAATGACCATTTTAAGGACAGATCCTCCATTTATTTCCTACGGTAAGATTTTTTTTATTTTTTCTGTACTGATATTTAAATATATGAGAAGTAAAGATATGTCTTAAAAACTATAGGTCACCAAGCGAATTAAAAAGTTATTGGATTTCAAGGGAGACTACTCTTGTCTAAAATTGCAAAAATGAGGTGTCACTTAAATACCCACAAAAAAGGTGTTCGAAATGACTAGGATTACATAAATAAGTCTTTATTGTGTTCAATATGTTTTATTCTGTCTAAATGAGTATCAATTTGGGAAAATTTAGTGATGATTTTGAAATTTTAAGTAAAACATTCTTTCAAAAGTAGCTGAAATTGCTCTTTTTTCGCAACGTTTCTGATAAAAAAAAATATTCCAGCGGTAAGAATTTTTTTCTTTTTTGGTATAGACATAGTGTTTGGTCATACCTACAAAAACAAAAAAAGAAAAATACATCAAACCAAGCGTTTTTCTTAGTTATAAGTAAAATTTAGTTTACTTTTTGCAGCTCTGTGCGAAATTGTGTTTCACTATTTTTATCCATTTATTTCCTCAATTCCAGCTTTAGATAATAAAAAGTGTCGTCTTTTGTGGGCATCTGAAGCGGACTAGCTCATAAAGACACCACTTTGCTTTTGTTGCTCCGTTTCCTATCGCTAACGCCACATGTTGAACGCGTAACAGAAAGCAAAATGTACCATCCGAGTACTAGTACACTGTAAGTGAACAAACAGTGAAAATGGAAATAACCGAAAAGGGTCTTGTCATTTTTCAACCAAACATTAACTAAATGTAAAAAATACATTTGCCGAAAAGGTCAATTACTGAAACAGCTTTATTTCGTTATTTAGGATATGCGCAGTAAGTTGCGCAGTAACAACTGGAGGATCTGTCCTTAAGTAAATCCCAGCCAAATACCGGAATCAAATGTACATATAATCTATTGAATAAAATTGGCTTGCTATTTCCCATTAATTGCATATGAATGTCAACAAATTAGAATTACAATTACTCTTTATATGAATATTATCTACTTCAGTACAAACATTCAAATTATATCAGCGTGCGTTACATGTGTACACAGAGGCTAAACGTGTGGACGATTTCCAGGAAGTGTGTAAATCAGCGCCCCCTGGTGCTGTAGAAAAACTTGGTCAACTGATGAACGAGAGTCAGGAAAGTTGCAGTAAAGTGTACGAGTGCAGCTGCACTGAACTGGATCAACTGGTAGACATCTGCAGGTTTGTGTCTAAAAAAGTTACATCAAGATCACATTATATTTGATGCTCCTGGGTATACATACATATCTTATCATGATACATGTGGGAGCGCATTGGTATAGTGGTAGACTGGTAGGAAGTGGGCTTTGGGATCAAGGGGCTCTGGGTTCAAATCCTGCTGGTGCCATTGGAATTATTCTGAACAAAAAAGTTACCCTATATAGCTGATCTTCACCCAGGTGTATTGATGGGTACAAATGAGAGTCGAAAGCCAAGGCACTGTGGCTGCCAAAATTGCTGACTGGAAACAGCTGACTTGTAACTTGATGAATGTGGGTTAAAGGGGAAAGATTGTGATTCTCTTCATAGGTTATAGACTTTAACTTAAAAAAAGCCTTTTCTTTTGAAGTCAATTTCAATCATGGATAACATAAATGATGTCTTGCTTTTGATAATGGTCACCTGCATTTCTTTCAAATGATTAATAGAGCTAAGGCAGTTTTGAATGTTTTTCAAGGCTTATAATTCAGATGAAAACTTATAAGTGGCTTTTTACAAAATGTTGATTTAGTTTGTAAATGCAAATATAACATATTGAATGTTACAGAGATTCAGGAGCTGTTGGTTCCCGGCTGACCGGTGCAGGCTGGGGAGGGTGTGCTGTATCCATGGTACCAGCCAATCAGCTTGAGGCATTCCTAACACAAGTGACAGATAAATATTACAGAGCAAGGGGTCTGGCAGATAGAGTCCCAGACTCATTGTTTGCTACCAAACCTGGTGCTGGCGCCGCTGTTTATTTGTTATAATCCATTATCTGACGACAAAATTTCAGACTTGTTAAAATTCAAAGATGTTGCAGACAACAATTTCAAGTTAATAAATTTTCAATTTTTATGGTCATTCCTGGAAGAAAATATTGTGGGAAATGAAGAAATTGCTTGTCACAAGCAATTTCTTCATTTCCTACGATATTTTCCAAGGCATTTATCTGGTGAGGTGTGAAAAGGCCTCAGTGTGTGGTATTTGGATAAAAGTTATTAAGTAAATTTACCAAAATATATTCGCGGACAACAAATTCCTGAACTGGTATAAAAATCCAAAGTTGCTGCAGACAACAAAAGTAATTTAAGAAGATTTAAGGAATGTGTTTGTTATAGCATGGAAAGCATTAAGAGAAAAGAAGAAAATGGTGGCCAGAAGCATTTGCTTCTTTTCTCTCAATGCCTATGATAGAATTATTTATAAGGGGCATCAAAACCTTTTATCGTTTAACCTTTTCCAGGGGACAAAAACTTTTGGTGGTGTGATTTGAAAGCTGGTGCAGATGCTAAAATGCTGCTAAAGGAAAAAATTGTGTACAAATAAGACAATGCTGAGAACCAGCTCTGTCTTTTTTTGCCTCAATATTTTCTGTACTACATTTTACATAAATGTTATCTGTATAATCATACATTTTTTTGTCTGCAACAGCTTTTGTATTAGACCATCCTAAAACTTTGTTGCGTTGGAAAGGGTTAAATTCCTTGAATTTATTAGTATGTTTATCAAGTTGTTTATATCTGTCATTTTTGGACCAGTCAAAAATACATTTCTACACAGGGCAGCTATATGTATATTTTGTGCCATCAGGTTTATACCTACTGTATTTGTAATTTGTGCAATAGTCAATTATCACCAGTAGTATTTTGTTTTAATGAAAATTAGCTCAAAGCTTCAAAAGTTTTATAGATCTAGTGAAAATAATGATAATTTATTGAAATTGCCCTAAAGACTTTTTAACGATCCCAGCTAATATAATTTAGACACATGGTTTGATGAGCTTGTATCTAAAATTCAAGAGAGAAGTTTTCAAACCTTTTCAATGATTCATACTTTCACTAATTCTAAACCACAGTCAGTAAATGATGTTTTAGGCATGTGTGAGGCAGGGATATTTGTGGTGCAATACTAAACGAATATACGCAAAATACTAATATAAATTTTGTCTATGCCTACAATAACAGATTGGGAGCATATTGCTATAACTTTGCCTCACTGCCTGCTTAATTGGACATGTTCTTATATTTTTACCTTTATAAGTTACATTGCTCCTATTTGGTTTTAGGCTCAATAACTTTTCAATGCACAACATTTAGTGCCATGATCAAGGTCACCTATTAACCCTTTCCCAAGCGATAGAATTTTAGGGCAGGTCAATTTGATAGCCACTGCAAACAAAAATGATGATGATAGAGGTATGATTTTTGGCCCATTATAGCCAGAAAAATATTGAGGCAAAAGAAGAAAATGCTGATTATCAGTATTTTTCTTCTTTTGTCTCAATGTTTTTCCATGCCTTTTCTATTAGGGATGTCAAAACCAGGTCTTGTTTTGGAAAGGGTCAAGGTGAAGGTAAATTATCAGGGTTAAACTTTGGAAACTTTATTGGAGCATATTTGTTTCACAAACAAAATTTGAACATGTCTGTAGTTAATTTTTCTCTCAACAGGAATGTTTTAGATCTATATGCCTGTCAGAGACAGGACCTATTATGGGATCACCTAGGCTGCATCCACTTCTTTGTCAGCAGCATAAGTCTGTCACCTTGTGTCCAATGGCAATGAATTTTGTGCAAAAAATGACTAGGTTTGCTGTTATGTATTGATAACACATCAGTGTTGTTATAAAATCTTGGAACTATGGCTTGAATCAAGCCATAGTTACGAGATTTTATAACAGCACCTATGAAATACCACTCTTTGTCAGACATTATGTCATGGTTATCTAGATAAAATCTAAAATCGTTCCCTATTATTTTGCAATTCTTCTTAAACCATAACTTATTTTTAGAATTATTGGCCTTGGACGATTTTCATACTTTATTTTACACCATCCCATCCCCAAGTTGATACCAAGCAGTGTGACTGGTGTATCTTGTGACATTTTGACACCTTTGTACAATTGGTGAAGTTAGTATTGTTAAATAAAGGGCTTGTTAATGTATTTTAGGTCGAAAGGAAATATTTAATCAAATAAAACATAATTAAGAATTTTTATAAGTCTTCAAGTTATTTGTTTTGTCCCATTTATGATTCCTGTTAAGTTATCCCTTTGCCATCGTAATATATAAGGTTATCAGCATTCTCCTCTTTTGCCACAATGTTTTCCCAAGCCTTTTCTATTAGACAAGTGAATAGATGACGTTGTTTGGAAAAGGGTTAGTATTAACGCAGACAAAATTGTAACCTTAAAACTGAAATCTGATGGTAGGTAGTGAAACGTTTAGTGAAAATGAGAAAGTGCTGGTCAAAAACAAATCCTATGATTAAGCTTCACCAATTTCATGTATGTTCTCTATTAGAAGCGCTAAGATGATTGTATCAGAAGGGACACATCCATGATTTACCCTTTCCCAAACGGCAAAATTTTAAGGCGATCCACTCCAAAAACTGCCTTAAATGACGAAATGGCTGTTATTAAAGATAGGAATAATGTAAAATATGGCATAGAAAATATTGAGACAAAAGGAGAAACTGCTGGTTATCAGCAGTTTCTTATTTTGTTTCAATGTTTTCCAAAGCCTTTTCTATTAAGGACGTCAAAACCAGGTCTTATTTGAGAAAGGGTTAAACAGACACTATAGCTAGACAAGTCCTTATAGCTCAATCAGTAATGTCTTGAGTTATCAATCAAAAGTTTGTGGGTTCAAACCTGGCCCTACCAATATACTTTCTGACATTTGCTGAAGTCATAATTGTTCCTTAACCCTTTCCCAAACGACAAAATTTTACGGTGATCCACTTCAAAAACTGCCACAAATGACAAAAATGGAAGTTATTTAGGATAGAATTTGTGTAAAATATGACAAAGAAAATATTGAGACAAAAGAAGAAACTGCTGGTTATCAGCAGTTTCTTCTTTTGTTTCAATGTTTTCCTTAGCCTTTTCTATTAGGGACGTCAAAACCAGGTCTTGTTTGGGAAAGGGTTAACAAGAGGCATCATAGACGGGTTATGCTCCCCTTATAAGTGTTTACCACCCAAAAAATGCTATCATACATTAAGCCCCCTTTTCCCATGAAAGCTTTATAGTACACACATTATTTCTAGAATATGGTCTAGAACATCTCATTTATCACACGAGCATAAAATTTCATTAAATTCTGCCTATTAGATGAAGAGAAATTTGAGAAAAACTAATTTCTACATTAAGGCCCCTTTTTCCAAGGCACATCTTGAATATCAGAAACAGAGAAAAGGGTCTCTAGGGATTGCCCTAGGGAGTTTACATATAAAGTTTCATTGAATTTGGTTCAAGGGTTGCTGAGATCTGGCTGTGGATGGACGGAAGGACAGCCGGACAGAAGCAAAACGTGGCGACTATATGCTCCCAAGAAATTATTTCCGGGAGCATAAAAATGGATGAATTGTTTATGAATCATCTATGCAGGATGAACAGCTGGGGGCCAGGATTGGATGTTGTGTTTGGAGTGTGAGAAATATCAGGAAAGCATGATAAGGTGCATCAGCCACACTATATGACTGGAAAAATTGGCAATAAACCAAATTCAATCAATCATGATAATATGGGGTCTGGATTTAATTAAGTTTTACATCCAACTTGACAGCTATGGTTAACCCTTTCCCAAACAAGACCTTGTTTTGACATCTCTAATAGAATATGCTTGGGAAAACATTGAGGCAAAAGAAGAAAATGCTGATGATCAGCATTTTCTCCTTTTTCCTCAATGTTTTCTGAGCTATATCATTTACAAATTTTACTGCTTGTAACACGTATTTTGTCGTTTGCAACAGCTTCAAATCGGATCACCCTAAGACTTTGGCGTTTGGGAAAGGGTTAAATTATATGGAAACTGGACCTTGGATTAAAGCCTCATATGAAAGACTGGAGTGATAAGTGATCGAACCACCAACCCCTGTGTCCAGCACATTACCACTACCAAATCAGCCATCCAAAATGGGGTCCAAGGAGAAATTCTGACAACACAAAATCTCTGATACATACAGTTCTTTTATTTATAATAAAATATGATATTTACAACAAGAGGACCATGATGGTCCTATATCGCTCACCTGAACCAAAATGATATAAGCAACACTTTTCTTCAATTCAAAAAAGATTTATGACTTTAAGACTGAAAACGAACTTATGGTCAATAACATTGTGAAAATCGAACTCTCCAAGATTTCATCGTGCCCAACATTGTGTCCAAGATTTGTCTTGTTTGATAAATAATTGTAGATTCTGGAGTATAAACAAGGTCGAAAACAGCCGAAAACAGCAATTTTGTCAAATTCAAGGGCACATAACTCTCGATTTTCTAGTCAGATCAGGCTGAAAATCAAACTCATCCGAGATCTTATGATATCCAACATTGTGTCCAAGATTTGTCTTGATTGGTCAATAATTGTAGATTCTAGAGTGTAAACAAGGTCTAAAGCAGCCGAAAACAGCAATTTGATCAAATTCAAGGGCACATAACTCTCCACTTTTTGATCAGATCGGTCTAAAAATCATTGTGTTCAAATTTTGTCTTAATTGATAAATGATAGTAGATTATAGAGTGTAAACAATGTCAAAAACAGCCGAAATCTGCAATTTTATCAAATTCAAGGGCACATAACTCTCATCTTTCTGATCAGATCAGACTGAAAATCTAACTCATTTGAGATCTTATGGTCTCCAACCTTGTGTCCAAGATTTGTCTTGATTGGTCAAAAATTGTAGATTCTAGAGTGTAAATAAGGTCGAAAACAGTCAAAAACGGCTATTTTGTCAAATTCAAGGGCTCATAACTCTTTACTTTCTGATCAGATAAGACTGAAAATCAAACTCATCCCAGATCTTATGATCCCCAATATTGTGTCCAAGTTTTGGATTGATTGATCAATAATTGTAGATGCTAGAGTGTAAACATCATCGAAAACAGCCAAAAATGACAATTTTGTCAAATTCAAGGGCAAGTAACTCTGGCCTTTCTGATCAGATCAGTCTGAAAATCATACTCATCCGAGATCTCATGGTCCAAAACATTGTGTCAAAGTTTTGTCTTGATTGATGAATAATCGTAGATGCTAGAGTGTAAACAAGGTCAAAAACAGCCGAAAATGGCAATTTTGTCAAATTCAAGGGCACATAACTCTCGTCTTTCTGGTCAGATCAGACTGAAAATCGAACTCATCCGAGATCTTATGGTCTGCAATGTTATGTCTAAGATTTGTCTTGATTGATCAATAATTGTAGATTCTAGAGTGTAAACAAGGTCTAAAGCAGCCGAAAACAGCAATTTGATCAAATTCAAGGGCACATAACTCTCCACTTTTTGATCAGATCGGTCTAAAAATCATTGTGTTCAAATTTTGTCTTAATTGATAAATAATAGTAGATTATAGAGTGTAAACAATGTCAAAAACAGCCGAAATCTGCAATTTTATCAAATTCAAGGGCACATAACTCTCATCTTTCTGATCAGATCAGACTGAAAATCTAACTCATTTGAGATCTTATGGTCTCCAACCTTGTGTCCAAGATTTGTCTTGATTGGTCAAAAATTGTAGATTCTAGAGTGTAAATAAGGTCGAAAACAGTCAAAAACGGCTATTTTGTCAAATTCAAGGGCTCATAACTCTTTACTTTCTGATCAGATAAGACTGAAAATCAAACTCATCCCAGATCTTATGATCCCCAATATTGTGTCCAAGTTTTGGATTGATTGATCAATAATTGTAGATGCTAGAGTGTAAACATCATCGAAAACAGCCAAAAATGACAATTTTGTCAAATTCAAGGGCAAGTAACTCTAGCCTTTCTGATCAGATCAGTCTGAAAATCATACTCATCCGAGATCTCATGGTCCAAAACATTGTGTCAAAGTTTTGTCTTGATTGATGAATAATCGTAGATGCTAGAGTGTAAACAAGGTCAAAACAGCCGAAAATGGCAATTTTGTCAAATTCAAGGGCACATAACTCTCGTCTTTCTGGTCAGATCAGACTGAAAATCGAACTCATCCGAGATCTTATGGTCTGCAATGTTATGTCTAAGATTTGTCTTGATTGATCAATAATTGTAGATGCTAGAGTGTAAACAATGTCAAAACTAAGTATTTTTCGCATTCAAGGGCAGATAACTCCTGCATTTCTAGTTCAATCTGACCCATAATCGAACTCATTCGAGATCTTATGGCCATACATGTTTTGACCAAGTTTAGTCAAGATTGGCTAATATTTGTAGATGCTAGAGTGTAAACACGAAATTGTGGACGGACGGACGGACAGACAGACGGACAGACAGACGGACAGACAGACGGACGACGGACAAAAAGTGACCACAATAGCTCACCTTGAGCACTTCGTGCTCAGGTGAGCTAAAAACAGCATTTTTCGTCATTCAGGGGCAGATAACTCCACACTTTCTGGTCCGATCTGGCCCATAATCGAACTCATCCGAGAACTTATGACCATACTTGTTTTGACAAAGTTTGGTCAAGATTGACTAATATTTGTGGATGCTAGAGTGTAAACACCAAATTGTGGACAGACGGACAGACGGACAGACGGACGGACAAAAAGCGATCACAATAGCTCACCTCGAGCACTTCGTGCTCAGGTGAGCTAAAAAACAAATATTGAATAAAATATTTCAATTACAGCATAACTTTGAAATAAATATATTTGTGATTGCCTTGTGATATGTAAATTACAACAAACATATTGCACTCGGGTAAATTATTATATACTCAGTTCCAAAAGAAAGTGTGCACTTTTGCGTTTTACCTTTACCTTAATTTTCACAAAGTTAATGGCAATTTAGGGAGTAAAAGTGATATCATACTTCAGATTAGACCTTAAAGAAAATTGGCATCAAAATGTCGATAGAATTGCTCATATTGCATACACAGTCAGATCATTATGGTGTTGATGGTGTTGAGATTTGCACTCCTTACAGTTTTTCCCGTTGATAGAGTTACAAGGTTATATGCCGTTGTAGGGTTTGGCCAGACCTTCCAAGCCATTTCCACGTTAAAGCTTGAACTTTCTTGTAGACGCTTCGTGTACGCCAACGTTAGTAATCGCTACGTTAGTAGTCTAGTGAATTGCCGTCGAACGATGCAATAATGTTCTAAAGCGAATTTGTTTGCCTTTCAGGTGCCATACAAATGACCAATTGCTATTAGAACATGAATACCGTACACATTAAACTTTCGGAGGGTTTTTGTTTTCACCAGGTTCGGCCTTGCTCACCAACGTTAATTGTAATTCGTTTCACGCTAATGCATTATGTACAAATGTAATGAACATGTGATTTTATGCTACGATATGCCAAAAGGAGTACATCGAGTGTAATTTCTGATCGATAACTCATCCAGCGCCTGAGGCATACGTAAAACACTAAAAATGCAAAATTGCAATCAAGCCGAAAATTTGTGCATGCTATGTGATTTCTTCATCAATATATCGTTTGTCAATAGTCTTGAGATGTGTCGTACAAAATTTCCTCGCGGTAGACGGTATACTTTTTGATATATTCAAAATGTAAAAGTGCACACTTTCTTTTGGAACTGAGTATATAATAGTACATGTATGTAAAATTCATGAAAATCCATGAAAATCGATTAGTTTTGGGTAGACATCACAATGTGTCGCAATACTTAATTCTTTCTCAAGGTGCATTCTTTAGAGGGAGGTTTTTACTATTTCTTAAGATGTTTTAGATAAAGCGCTTTTAAAACCTAGATTTCGACCGAGGTGCTCTGGAAGCTCCAATTGGAACACCAACGTTTATCATGGACCATTCGGAACAACTCTGTCAATTCTCTTATTTTGTTTCAACAGAATTTACCAAAGGCATCCGCAAGAAGCATAGGGTAATAGCGCCTCCCATTGAGCATCTTCAAAACCTTGCTCTAAAGAACGCTTCATTTTAGAGTATCTTAAGAAATCTCACTCTAAAGAATGTGCCACCAAAGTACAAAATTCTACACAATTCAAATTTGAAAGATGCTGAAAACAACATTGTAGATGTTGATAAGGAAATGATTTGTGCTTAATGAAGCACTGAAAATTAAGAGGCAAAAGGGGAAATGCTTGTTAGCAGCATTTTCGTCTATTGCCTTGATAAGCTTTTTATGTTAACTTATGGACGTCAAAAAAAAGGTGTACTTTGGGAAGTAAATGATATGAAAAGAGCAATCATATGAAAGAGAGATTCATTTCAAGCTTCGAAATTATTGCACTAACAATCGTGACAGTGAATACAACATTTATGAATTGTCATTGCACAGAAAATAAATCATGTTGTACAAAAATACTACAAATACAGTCGACACTTGTTATGTCGGCATCGGATAAGTCGAAATTCCGCTTAAGTCGAAGTGAAAGTCATGTCCCGTCCTCAACAATGGATTATCAAAAAGTTTAATCAAAATAATTTCGAAACAAATAAAGCCATTGAAATTTAGTAGGAAAAGGATAGAAATTGCTCGACACGAGCAATTTCTTTCCTTTTCCTACTATATTTCAATAATAATCATACTTGATTAGTTTAAAAACGGTTGAATATCAACTTTATCGAAGCCGAACAAAATCAGATGAGTCGAATTCCGGATATGTTGAGGTATTTTGACGGCCCCTCCGACTTCGACACAACAAGTGTCGACTGTATGTATCAGCAATAACAATCCTTCTAAGTTTATATTTGTTAATTTTACTCGAAGTTTCTGACATTTTATCACTATTTGAAATGTTAATATCACTGGGTGTGAAACTTCTTCCAGTTTTTAGGGCGTACAATAAATTGCTGAAGTCTTTACTATCAGAGATGGTATTCTTGTGGTATAACGGTGGATTATTTGAATTTAGAATCGTTTAAAATTTTACTATCTTGCAATGAGTTATGAAAAGCTCAATTTCAAGTTGAGGCTTTGAAATTATTGCTCTTGAAAATATTACAGTGAATACAATGTTTATGAATTGTCATTGCACAGAAAATGAATAACTTTGTACCAGAATGAATCTTTTACAAATGTGTATCAGCAATATCAATCCTCCTCAGTTCATATTTGTCAATTTTACTCGAGGTTTCTGACATTTTATCACTTTTTGAAATGTCAATATCACTGGGCGTGAAACTTCTTCCAGTTTTCAGAGCGTACAATAAATCGCCGAAGTCTTTACTATCAGAGATGGTATTCTGGTGGTATACCGGTGGATTATTTGAATTTAGAAACATCTAAAATTTTACTATCTTGTAATGAGTTACGAAAAACTCAATCTCAAGTTAAGGCTTTGAAATTATTGCTCTTGAAAATATTACAGTGAATACAATGTTTATGAATTGTCATTGCACAGAAAATGAATAACTTTGTACCAGAATAAATCTTTTACAAATGTGTATCAGCGATATCAATCCTCCTTAGTTCATACTTATCAATTTTACTCGAGGTTTCTGACATTTTATCACTATTCGAACTGTCAATATCACTGGGTGTGAAACTTCCCCCAGTTTTCAGAGCGTACAGTAAATCATCAAAGTCTTTACTGTCGGAGATGGTGTTCTGGTGGTACACTGGTGGATCAATGTAGAGGTTCCCGCCCTGAGGTAACGTCCGTCTAACCTTCATTGTACTTCGTGATGGCAGAGAATCTCTCTCCCAGCTCTGTAAGTAATGAAACATGGTAAAAGGGCTTGTTTAACCCATTACCAGATGGCAAAATTTTAGACTTGTCCAGAGTCAAAGGTGTTGCAGATGACAATTTAAACAGTCTGAGACTACATTTTGGTCTTTCTATGCAAGCAATGCTTCATTTTCCACAATGTTTTCTTAAACCTTTATCTTGTGGAAGGCAATGTGTGGTAATGGCTAGACATGGCCGTATAATTACATTTTTAAAATGTTTGCAAATCTCATTGATGACAGCATTTTTGTACAACACATTCATACTGCACTTTGGTAACAAGTGACCTGGATTTAGAGACCAGTCACCACTAAAAGGCTATCAAGTCGAATTTTTATAGACAGCCAGAATCTGGAAACAAGAGGGCCAAGATGGCCCTGGATCGCTCACCTGATAGAAGTTTGAAACTTTCTCCATGCAGAAAAAGACCCATCTTTTACATGACCTAGGTATCTCTAAGACAAGAACACGAAACTTAAGATGCCAGATTATGATCCAGCTGAAAACAGCATTCTTAATCTTTAATGATCAATATTTGTGGCTGTTAAAGTGAAAACCAAGTCGATAAAAAACATCAATTTTGTCATAATCCAGGGCACATAACTCTGTTCTGATAAAGATATTCTCTATCTATCTATCTATCTATCTATATATACTGCCCAACTCCCCTTTCGGGTATATCTGGCAGGGTATCTCTAAGACCTTTATACACCAACCTTATGTCCTAGTTGTTTTTTTGATTGGTCAATATTTATTGCTGTTTGAGTGAAATTAAAAATGAAATTAGCAATATTGTCACCATCAAGGGCACACAACTCTGGCTTTTTTAGTCCGATCAATATGAAAAATGAAATCATATAAGATCTCATGGTCACCAACATTGTGACCAAGTTAAGTCTTGATTGGTCAATATTTGTGTTTTTTGAAGTGAAAATAAAGTTGAAAATGACAATTTTGTGAAATTCAAGGGCCAATAACTCTGGTTTTTCTGGTCCAATCAAGCTGAAAATTTAATTCATTCAGCAGCTTATAGTTAGCAACATTGTTGACATTTTTTGTCTTGTTTGGTCAATAAATGTACAGTCGAAACTGTTGTATGCAGCCAGCCAAGGGACACACCAAAACTGGCCACATACGACAGTTGGCTGCTTAGCACAGAATAAAATATTCTGAAGGCTGGTTGTAAATGTCTACTTGTATGACTGGCCCTATTAATATGAAGAAAATGCAAGTGTTGTAAATTAAAAAGGGCACACTTTTATATGACACTTAACTGTTTATCACACCTTTTCATGGTTTATGCACATGACAAGAAAAATTGCCAGATGTATTTTCAGTATTTCACACATTGCCTGCCACCAATTAATTGTGCATGGCTGCTAAAGGGGATATAGGTAAAGAGAAATTTGGACAATTAAAGCTGACCACTGACCACATTAGACAGTATATTGTTATTCACAGTTACTTTAAAGAGTAAAATTGCATTGGAGGTCCTGGACTGGCTGCATACTACAGTTTGGCTGCTATACACAGGTGGCCGCTAACACAGTTTTGACTGTAGATGCTAAAGTGTAAACAAAGTCGAAAACGGCAAATTTGTCAAATTCAAGGGCACATAACTCCGGACTTCCTTCTTCGATGACACTGAAAATTGAACTCATTCATTATTGTATGGTTACCAACATTCTAGCCAAGTTTTGTCTTGATTGGTCAATATTTGTAGATGCTAGAGTGGTAACAAAGTCGAAACTAGCTATTTTTGATATCCAAGGGCGCATAACTCCGGACTTCCTGATCTGATCTGACTTAAAATCAAACTCGTCCAAGAGCTTATTGTCATACATGTTTTGACCAAGTTTGGTTAAGATTGGTCAATATCTGTAGATGCTAGAGTGGTAACAAAGTCAAAACTAGCTATTTTTGATATTCAAGGGTGCATAACTCTGGACTTCCTGATCCGATCTGACTCAAAATCAACCTCATCCGAAAACTTATGGTCATACATGTTTTGACCAAGTTTGGTTAAGATTGGTTAATATTTGTAGGTGTTAGAGTGGTAACATGTGAACAGACGGACGCCGACGGACGGACGGACAGACGGACGCCGACGGACAAAAAGCGACCACAATAGCTCACCTTGAGCACTTCGTGCTCAGGTGAGCTAAAAAGGCATGACTGGCATGGTATTTGAAACTACCATACTTTCAGATCAGTCTGTGCATAACTACATTCTGATTAAGATCTAAATTGTCTTACAAATGCTACATGACATAGAGAATCTATAAGAGAACAGCATGGGTCTTGATCAGACTACATGTATATACAGGCTGATCTGGATCAATGGTGGGCTTGAATGCATTATGGGCCCTTACAAGATCCCTAATCAAATATACAACATACCTCATTGAGTAGAGAAGCTCTGGATCCCTTCAGACTGGTGACGTCCAGAGTTGTAGGGTGGAACTGATATTGTCCCGTCCCAGGTGTGGAATGAACTTGTGGGAGATATGACCGTGTTGGGTCTAAAGGGTTCACATTCATGGAGTAGGAGCTGGCTCGCTGGGGGGTGCAGCAGTTGGCGAAGAACGGGTTGCGGAGAATCCCATACACTATCAGAGCTATCAAACCCTAGAATAACAGAAATTTAGTCAGTTTACACAAAATTACATGAAAACAATGGTGTGCAGAACTCAGTCATTTCAAAACGAGATTGAAGTTAGTGTTACTTACCCGGTAATTGTTCTTGCTTTTTCTTGGATTACACAAACATCTATTAAAATGATGCTATTATGATCTCAGATTTGTAGACTTGACCAAGGTCAATACTTTAAGCATTTCCTGTAAGCTAAGTTCTGACTGAATAAGACACATGCTACAGTAATAATTTTTCTGTGTTTAAACATTTTATGTTGTACTGTGAGTAATATCCTACAGTGAACACACAGAAACAAGAGGACCCTGAGGGCCCTAAATCGCTCACCTGAGTAATGTTTTAATAATGCCAAAAAACTTTGCATATGTTACGCATTGTGGTCCCAGAGAAGAAATTGGTCATGCAGTTTAGGAGGAGATGTTGTTTACAGAAATTGATGAGTTTTATGACATTTCCCATTTTCTGATGCCACAGCAACCAGAGTTTTTCATGGATTTCAATTCTTTTAGCAATTTTCATAAGGGACCACCCAAGGAACATTTCTGCCAAATTTGGTTGATTTTAACCCAGAAGTTAAGGAGGAGATGTCGTTTAAAGAAGTTGTTTAGTTTTTGTGAAATTTACCATTTTCTGATGCCACGGCAACCCGAGTTTTTCATGGATTTCAATTCTATTAGCAATTTTTATAAGGGACCACCCAAGGAAAATTTCTGCCAAGTTTGGTTGATTTTAACCCAGAGGTTAAAGAGGAGATGGTTTTTTTTAAAGAAATTGTTGAGCTTTTGTGAAATTTACCATTTTCCATTGCCACGGCAACCAGAGTTTTTCATGGATTTCAGTTCCTTAAGCAATTTTCATAAGGGACCACCCAAGGAACATTTCTGCCAAATTTGGTTGATTTTAACCCAGAAGTTAAGGAGGAGATGTCGTTTAAAGAAGTTGTTAAGTTTTTGTGAAATTAACCATTTTCTGATGCCACAGCAACCCGAGTTTTTCATGGATTTCAATTCTTTTAGCAATTTTTATAAGGGACCACCCAAGGAACATTTCTGTCAAGTTTGGTTGATTTTAACCCAGAGGTAAAGGAGGAGATGTTTTTTAAAGAAATTGTTGAGCTTTTGTGAAATTTAGCATTTTCCATTGCCACGGCAACCAGAGCTTTTCATGGATTTCAATTCTTTTAGCAATATATATAAGGGACCACCCAAGGAACATTTCTACCAAGTTTGGTTGATTTTAATCCAGAAGTTATGGAGGAGATGTCGTTTAAAGAAATAGTTGAATTTTTGTGAAATTCCCCATTTTCCGATGCCATGGCAACCAGAGTTTTTTATGGATTTAAATTCTTTTAGCAATTTTTATAAGGGACCACCCAAGGAACATTGCGGCCAAGTTTGGTTGATTTTGACCCAGTAGTTTAGGAGGAGATGTCGTTAACCCATTACCACACAGAGACTCTTTTTGACTCCCAATAAGATACTGTCTTTGAAAAACATCATGGAAAATGAAGAAATTGCTTGTGAGTAGCAATTTCTTCATTTCCTACAATGTTTTCTACCACAAAAGACCAAAAAATGCAAAACTTCATTCACTTGAAATTGTCGTCTGCAACATCTCTGAATTTGGACCACCCTAAAATTTTGCCGTTTGGTAATGGGTTAAAGAAATTGTTGAGCTTTTGTGAAATTTCCCATTTTCCGATGCCACGGCAACCAGTTTTTCATGGATTTCAATTATTTTAGCAATTTTTATAAGGGACCACCCACGGAACATTTCTGCCAAGTTTGGTTGATTTTGACCCAGTAGTTTAGGAGGAGATGTTGTTTAAAGAAATTGTTGAGCTTTCGTGAAATTTCCCATTTTCCGATGCCACGGCAACCAGTTTTTCATGGATTTCAATTCTTTTAGCAATTTTTATAAGGGACCACCCAAGGAACATTGCGGCCAAGTTCGGTTGATTTTGACCCAGAAGTTAAGGAGGAGATGTCGTTAAAAGAAATTTTTGAGCTTTTGTGAAATTTCCCATTTTCCGATGCCACGGTAACCAGAGTTTTTCATGGATTTAAATTCTTTTAGCAATTTTTTATAAGGAACACCCAAGCAACATTTCTGCCAAGTTTGGTTGATTTTGACCCAGAAGTTAAGGAGAAGATGTCGTATAAAGAAATTGTTGAGCTTTTGTGAAATTTCCCATTTTCCGATGCCACTGCAACCAGAGTTTTTCATGGATTTCAATTCTTTTAGCAATTTTTATAAGGGACCACCCAAGGAACATTTCTGCCAAGTTTGGTTGATTTTGACTCAGTAGTTTAGGAGGAGATGTCGTTAAAAGAAATTGTTGACGCCGTGACGGACAGACGGACAGATGGACACCGGACATTGATAGATCACAATACCTTACCTTGAGCACTTCGTGCTCAGGTGAGCTAAAAACTGGAAAAATGAGACAAACTAAGAAAATACTGATGACCTGCATTTTCTCCTTATGCCTCAATATTTTCTGTGCTATGTTCTGCAAAATTTCTTTCTGCAGCAGATTTAAGAACGGAAAAGTCTAAAATGTTGTTTGGGGAAGGACAAACTACTATTTTACCTGTAGAATGTTGAAGATACAGAACATAATCAGCATCCACAAATGTCCATAAACAAGATGTAGACCTCCCCATAACCAGGTTATGATGATGATGGCCCAGAATAACAACAATGTACGCACCTCTGTAAATAAATCAAGAAATATACAAGTTTAAAATATGTAATTTTCATGCTGAAATAAGACAGGCAGACAGCATAGAAGAAAATCAGACTGCACATATGTGCAGGCTGATCTTGTTTTATGCTATCTGCCAAAGCAAATGAAATACTCTAAAATATACGTCCATATACAAGATGTAGACCTCCCCATAACCAGGTTATAATGATGATGGCCCAGAATAACAGCAATGTACGCACCTCTGTAATAATAAATATAGAATATTTTCATGATTCAAGGTAAAATAGCTTTCAATATACGTAGAATGATTCTGATCTTTGAGAGCTGTGATCCATAAAAAAGGTTTCATTTCTGTGTCATGGCAGAAATAATTTTCACAGTTCTAGATAAAACAAATTTGGAGTTAAAGAATGTCAACAGAATTATGTCAAGTGATGGATCAACAGACTTAAACATAGTAAAACAAAAATGACCTGTCACACTAAAAGGGATCTTATGGGAAGCCCATAAAACCATGTTTGGAGAAATGGATCAGACTCTGCCACAGAGGTCAACCAAACTTTGTATTTGAATAATGAACATATAGCAAGACATTCTATATTCAGAAAATTAAATTAGAGTGAAAAGTTTCCTTACAAATCAGGCTGCATGAACTGCGCAGACTGACTACTATCAATACTTTTGATACTTCTCATAAGGTTCCTATGAGTGTGATGGGTAAAAAATTTACGCTTCTAGATTTTTAAGTTGATGGTTGAAATACCATAAACATTGTAAAACAAATAAGATGTTTACCACTGATGTTATATCTTCCCCTGTATATATCATCGTAAGCCTGCCATTGTGGGGTGACCTGGAAGGCCTTTATAAACACTACTGCCACCACAAGTAACATCAGTAAAACAGGCAAGATAACTCCTCCCAGACCTGCATACGGATTTGTAACAAAACATCTGCAAATATAGATAGATCTATCAAAAATTAGAAAGCAAGAGCTGTCCATGGACAATGTAGTTCACCTTAACAGGAGCTTCCAAATAAACGGGTCAAACTCAAAGGCCTAGGCAATGAGGTCAAAGCAGATGGCCCCAAATCAAAGGCCTGGACAGGAGGTACCAATGTATGAAATATCCAGGCTCTATCAATAATAGATCTAGTGCCTTAGGTATTGTAATATTCTAAGATGATGTAGATTACAATTTCAAATGAATGAAATTTTAGATTTTTGGGTCTTTCTGGGTAGCGTTGAAATGTGGGAATGGAAATTTGGATCCAATTGTCAAATACTGAGACTTACATTTCCCTGTTGTTGTTCACATCTCCGTATATAAAGTCATGTGGTAGATCATACACATACTTGTACAGGTTAAAGGTCACCACATAGAACACGGCCACAATTATTGTGCACCCACCATTGTGTTTCTGATATTTTTGAAACAACCCACTGAGCTATCTTAGCTCTCTTAAGATTTTTAAATACCGAGACTTACATTTCCCTGTTGTTGTTCACATCTCCGTATATAAAGTCATGTGGCAGATCATACACATACTTGTACAGGTTAAAGGTCACCACATAGAACACAGCCACAATAACCACTGGCAGACCTACAAGTAAATGGTGAAACTGATACTAAAATTACTGGGACATGTATTAATTTCAAGATTTCCAAAGTCCAAAAGCTGTTGGCTGCCAGATGCACCATGAAAATTGCTGAGAGCTGCCTTCTTAAGAAACTCAGTGATTGTAAATCAAAGTGTCCAGTTGGTAAAATATACTTCAAAGCACAAATAGATACAGTTTTTGACCATAATTTCAACATACATGTACATATTCATTGATCTTGCAAAAGGTCACTTTAAAACAATTATATGTATCAATGTGCAGAGATTATGGTTATAGCACAAAAGTCATTGTTATAGTCCCACTGGCAAAAACACAACTAGAATATCACTGAAAGTGATCATACCCCCCAAAAGCGCAGTTTTTGTGCATTTTGAGAAGTTGATTTCATTTGAACTGGGAGCTGTTCAATTGGGAAATAGAACTAACAAAAAATCAACAGACCAAACTAGAACTGTCGCAAAGCGGACAAATACCCCCCACTAGCGCCTTGTCACTGAAAAAGTGCTGTAGGTCAACCGGTTCTTGACTTAGAGCACGGAAAAGGATTTTGAACAAAGTCAGATTGTGACCTTGACCTTTGACCTTGGTGACCCAAAAACAATAGGGCACCTCCTTGGGTCATGGGCAACAGCTGTGTAAAGTTTCGTGATCCTAGGTCAACTGGTTCTTGACTTAGAGCATGGAAACGGATTTTAAACAAAGTCTGATTGTGACCTTGACCTTTGACCTTGGTGACCCAAAAACAATAGGGCACCTCCTTGGGTCATAGGCAACAACTGTGTAAAGTTTCATGATCCTAGGTCAACCGATTCTTGACTTAGAGCACGGAAAAGGATTTTAAACAAAGTCCGATTGTGACCTTGACCTTTGACCTTGGTGACCCAAACACGATAGGGCACCTCCTTGGGTCATGGGCAACAGCTGTGTAAAGTTTCATGATCCTAGGTCAACCGATTCTTGACTTAGAGCACGGAAATGGATTTTGAACAAAGTCCGATTGTGACCTTGACCTTTGACCTTGGTGACCCAAAAACAATAGGGCACCTCCTTGGGTTATGGGCAACAACTGTGTAAAGTTTCTTGATCCTAGGTCAACCGGTTCTTGACTTAGAGCACGGAAACGGATTTTGAACAAAGTCCGATTGTGACCTTGACCTTTGACCTTGGTGAACCAAAAACAATAGGGCACCTCCTTGGGTCATGGGCAACAACTGTGTTAAGTTTCATGATCCTAGGTCAACCAGTGCTTGACTTAGAGCACGGAAATGGATTTTCAACAAAGTCTGATTGTGACCTTGACCTTTGACCTTGGTGACCCAAAAACAATAGGGCACCTCCTTGGGTCATGGGCAACAACTGTGTAAAGTTTCATGATCCTAGGTCAACCGATTCTTGACTTAGAGCACGGAAACGAAAAAGTCTACGGACGGACGACTGGACGGATGGACGGACGGACAGACGGACAGACATGGTGAAACCAATATACCCCCCTCTACTTCGTAGGTGGGGGGTATAACAACACATGTAAATGTTCCAAAAAATACCAATTTTCAATAAAAGGACATAGCTCATTTAACAATCCCCAAGCCCTGCCCTGCCATGCTGATACTTTTCAATAAACCAAAAATTCACAACCATGTATTGAAGAGAGTCAATCAAGGTACATTCCTGTGAGAGTTGGTTCAAATTTACCGTATAATTGCTTTTTTAACGAATTTTCTCGTGATTTCGTTAAGTCTGTTAAGCCCCGCCCTGCCATTACCTCAGTTTTTGCAAATCAAAAATTCACTAACAAATTTTGAAATAAGTCACGAAAATGAACATTCCTGCTAATTTTGGTAACAAAACACTGAATCGAAAATTCATGATCAAGTTTTGAAAAGAGTCACCCAAGGAACATTCCTGCCAAGTTTGGTAAGAATTGGCTTAGCTAGTGGTTAAGGAGAAGATTTTTGAAGAATTATCTGACAATTTCTCGAAGTCGGATTAGCCCCACCCTGCCACACCCACATTTTTTGACGAATCAAAAATTCATGAACAAACATTGAATACAATCACTCAAGGTCCATTAGTGCCAACTTTAGTTCAAAATGGTCCAATAATTGATTTTTAAATTTTCACATGATTTCTCTTCTCGAAGTCCAATAAGCCCCGCCCTGCCACGCCCACATTTTTTGGCGAATGAAAAAATCATGAATATACATTGAATACAATCACTCAAGGGTCATTCCTGTCAAGTTTGGTTCAAATTGGCCTGATAATTGATTTTTAAAGATTTTTCACATGATTTCTCTAAGTCCGATAAGCCCCGCCCTGCCACGCCCACAATTTTTGACGAATCAAAATTTCATGAACAAGTTTTGAAAAGGGTCACCCAAGGAACATTCCTGAAAAGTTTGGTAAGAATCCGACCAATGGTTAAGGAGGAGAAAATTTTTGAAGAATTATCTTACAATTTCTCGAAGTCCAATAAGCCCCGCCCTGCCATGCCCACATTTTTTGGCGAATGAAAAAATCATGAACATACATTGAATACAATCACTCAAGGGTCATTCCTGTCAAGTTTGGTTCAAATTGGCCTGATAATTGATTTTTTAAAGATTTTTCACATGATTTCTCTAAGTTTGATAAGCCACGCTCTGCCACGCCCACAATTTTTGACGAATCAAAATTTCATGAACAAGTTTTGAAAAGGGTCACCCAAGGAACATTCCTGCCAAGTTTGGTAAGAATCCGACCAATGGTTGAGGAGGAGAAGATTTTTGAAGAAAAACCAACAGACGGACCAACAGACCAACAGACAGACCAACAGACAGACCAACAGACAAGCTGACTCCTATATACCCCCCAAATTGAATTTGGGGGGTATAATAATATTGAATATACATTGTATCTAATGTAATGACCCATCACTCTAAAAGGGACTGTCAGGGAAGTCCATGGAACAAAATTTCGAGAAATGAATCAGTCTTAGCTGACATCAACCAGATGTCAGAATTGTAAATTGAACATAAAGTAAGAGAGGGAAAACAACCAGAAAATCAATTTAGAGTGAACAGTTTCAGTCCTATTTAATCTGGGCAAAGAGACTGGGGTTGATACTTCCACACTTCCCAGAGGGTTTTTTTTATGAGGGTCACATGCATACCTAATGTAATCTTTAGTTGTAAAGAATACATTTTAACGCTGGATTGCTCCTTTTTTGGTTGTGAATGGTTCTTTGTTTAACCTGTTCCAAAACAAGACCTTCTTTTGACATTCATAATATAAAAGGCCTCTAAGGAAAACATTGAGGCAAAATACGAAAATGCTGATAATCAGCATTTTCTCCTTTTGCCTCAATTTTTTCCTTACTACATTGTACACAAATTCTGTCTTCATCAGCCTCCATTTTGTTGTATTCAGCAGCTTTCAAATTAGAGCAGTCCAAATTTTGATTTTTGGTTCTTCGATTGAAGTTTTATTGTAACTTACCCCAGCCTAGCAGGAAGAAGAGTACATATTTTCTGTCTGTGTGTTCATCATTCAATATGAGAATCTTCCAGAAGTTCAACGCCTACAACAGATATTTGTACAAACAATATTTAGACAATCTATAATCATCCATTCTTGTAAGTGGAGAAGCATAAGCTGCAGCAAAGGTCAGAGCAAGTTAGAGAGATCTGAGGTGCGTTCTTTAGAGCGAGATTTCTTGAGATTTCTTAAGATATTTTAGGACAAAGCGTTCTTTAGAGCAAGATTTTTAAGACGCTCAATGGGAGGCACCATTACACTATACTTCGTGCGGAACCCCTCGGTCAACTCTGTACAAACAATATAAAACAGATTTGACCGAGTTGTTCCGAAACTCCATAATTCATAAACCATGGTGTTCCAAATGCTCCATACTTTATCCAAATGACGTCATGATGACGTCATTTGTATAAATATGGAGCATTCGGAACAGCTCAGTCAAAGTCTCAGTCTTACAAATGCTTTATCAAAAGCACCTTAACAAATCTTAAAAAAATTTGCTCTAAAGAATGCGTCCCAGGTCTTGATCTAAGCTCCACTAGACATGAAGAGGATTAACTCATTACAAATGACAAAGTTGTGGTGTGTTCCAATTCTGAGATGTTGCAGCCAACAATTTCAAATGAATGTTCTTTTAGAATGTTTGGTCTTTTTTCTTGTAGAAAACATTGTGGTAAAAGAAGAAATTGCTTAACACAAGTAATTTCTACTTTTTCTGCAATGTTTTCCACGCCATTATCTTGTAGAAAGTCAAAAAGAATCATTGTGTGGGAATGGGTTAGGTATCATTAAACAAGATCTTCTTAGTACTTTTGTTTCATTAACCCTTTCCCAAAAGACAAAATTTTAGGGCGATCCACTTCAAAAACAGCCATAAATGACAAAATGGATGTTATTAAAGAAAGTATTTGTGTAAAATATGGCACACAAAATATTGAGACAAAAGGAGAAACTGCTGGTTATCAGCAGTTTCTTCTTTTGTCTCAATGTTTTCCAAAGTCTTTTCTATCAGGGACCTCAAAACCAGGTCTTGTTTGGGAAAGGGTTTAGAATTCTTACACAGATTCATTTGTGCATTTTCGGTGTAATTGATTGCAGGAAGTTCCTTATGACATGATGTTGAAATTCTAGCTTTCTTTACCACATATTTTTTCGGGCAGCTAACTTATGAAAAATCATGTTTCAATTTTTAACCATTTGATGATTTTGTAACAAGAGCAATAATGCCATACTAACCTGTGTGAGCATCCATGAGAACTGAGCCAGGAAGAAGTAATGGTTAAATACCCCCATCACTATACATCTATAGTTATCATCATCTAAACTGTTGACTAGAATCTCATCTGTGCTTAAATATGCATTCACCACATAGCATATCTGTATAATAAACAAGAAGTAATGGTTAAATACCCCCATCACTATACATCTATAGTTATCATCATCTAAACTGTTGACTAGAATCTCATCTGTGCTTAAATATGCATTCACCACATAGCATATCTGTATAATAAACAAGAAGTAATGGTTAAATACTCCCATCACTATACATCTATAGTTATCATCATCTAAACTGTTGACTAGAATCTCATCTGTACTTAAATACGCATTCACCACATAACATATCTGTTATAATAAACAAGAAGTAATGGTTAAATACCCCCATCACTATACATCTATAGTTATCATCATCTAAACTGTTGACAAGAATCTCATCTGTACTTAAATATGCATTCACCACATAGCATATCTGTTATAATAGACATACAATAATACATTATATACTTATTTTTTTTTCTATTTTTCTTAATTGAAAGATGGTGCAGACCATATAAGATTGAGTTTAAAACTGTAATGTATCATTTATTGGAACAATTGAAAATGCAGGTAATCACTTTCATAGGAATATTTTACATGCCACATACTTAAGTTTACTCCTTCAAATTTTATCATTAAACTGTGCACTTTGATGTTAAATAACAATTTTACTGACCTGTGTAGCCATGGCAGCAAACAACATGTGCATGAGTAGACTGGCAGAGAACATGGCACTTATAGAACACACATGGTGAGCCAGGATGGCCAGTAGCAATCCAGTCTGAAAGTAGAATTCATAAACATAATGAATACAAATATGGTTGACTTGGATTTCATTTTTTTGCTGGTACATGAACAAAAGTTGTTGACCTAATATCTTCCAGACTAGCAGAGAACATGGCACTTATAGAACACACATGGTGGGCCAGGATGGCCAGTAGCAATCCAGTCTGAAATTAAAATTCATACACTTGGTAAATGTTGTCTAATTGTTTTTCATCTTTTATTAGTGCAACTGTTATTTACAAAATGTACACAATACTAAGAAATGATCTGACAATCTTACACGAACAATTTTCACTCTTTTTTAACCCTGCAACAAATTAGTAAGAATTTGATGGTAGAATAGCCTTTATCAATGGTAAAATTACGTAAAATTCTGGTTATAACTTACATTTTTTTTCTATTTCTTTGTTTTCAATAGCATTTCCTACATGTGTTGTAAACTCCTACCGTTTGGACAATATAAACTTCAATTCACTTACCATAAAGATAAAGCATGACACAGCAAACTATCTGTAAATCCCACCATGTAGTCCTGTGTCTGTTGTTTAAGCTACACTTCCAGTTTTGTTTTGTTTTTACCTGGGACAATTATAGCACCTTCCGAAACATGTTTTATTTAAACAGTAAAACACTTTTTAAAAATAGGATATTATTTCATAATCCACTTACCATACAGATAAAGCATGATGCAGCAAACCAGTCTGTATATCCGACCAATCCCGCATCTGTTGTTTTAGCCTTCACCGCGTAGCTGGTCAGATGTTTCACGGAGCAGTCTACAAAGTCGTCCACTCCCCGGTCAAGGTCATTTGTCACCTCAACCACCTCCTGCGGACCAACCCATCTCTTCAGGGCAGTGTCAAAATATACACACCTGTAATATGAAAACAGTTTAACTCATTACCAAAACGACAAAATTTTAGACTGGTCCAAATTGAAAGATGTTTCAGACGACAATTTAAGGCGGATGAAATAAAACAAATTTTGGTCTTTGGGGTAGAAAATGGGGAAATGAAGAAATTGGTTGTCACAAGCAATTTCTTCGTTTTCAACAATGTTTTCTCGAGCTGTTTTCTTTAAGGGAGTCAAAAGGAGTTGATGTGTGGGAATGGATTAAAGAAAGCTTCAAAGTTTTAAGTATGTATTTATTAACTGAATCAAAATTCTATCATCTGTACAATTTAACTCATGATCATTGAATTTTAAGTTGGCTACCAAAAATTGGTTACTTTGGGGGCATCACCGACTGTTCATTCATATCATTATCATCTTTTAGCTCTTTTACTTTTTCTCACTCTTTTTAACCAGGCACAGACGCGCAACTGCTCAAAATTACGGGTGTGCAGCAGAATACATAGATAGATAGTAAATATTTAAATGTGTACAATTCGTATGGCATAAGTGGGATTTTAACTAAAGACCCTTTGATCCCATGGACCCTGGTGCACTACATAAAGATTGGCAAGTTAGAATGAATTCTTGTCGCTTTTTCCTTTGAAAGTATACTCCCATTTCACATAAAATTCTTGTATCATTCCTTTTGACCAAAGCACCTGTATTTATCTAGATTTAACACTGTCCTGAAAGTATTTTTTTGAGAAAATAGGTGATATGGAAACCAATCTGAATGAATCCAGATAACATAATTTCATAATGTTACATCTGAAGATCGCGCATTAGGGGTCATCTTCTGTGACCTGGGAATTTCCATGTTTTCTAATTTTACACCAACCAATCAAAGCGCTCGTTACAAACGCTGATCTGTTGTCCCTGACAACAACACCAAAATGGCTGCGGTCGATAGACACGCGCTTGACACCGAGCAAAGAGCAAAGTCTGTTAGTTTTGAGAGCAAAGATATGGCATTTTTTAATGAAGTGGATAGGTTTCGGTATATTTTTGGCACTGTACTAAGTGGCAGTTTTGTGCGATCATTGTGCTAACCCGAAGTAGAGCGGTGTGTAATTATGAACATAAATAAACTATATATTGACATTTGGTGTACAATTTCAGCAGTAGTCAGATTAGCTCAGTTGGTAGAGCTGCCGACTTGAAAACCGTAGATTAGAGGATCGGACCTCGCGTCGACTACATCTTTTTGTCCCCCTATTTTTTCATCATCTTAATTACATTTTTCCATACCAAATTATTCTAGAAATTGCAAAAACGAAATTAAATTACATTTACCAATTATGTTTTTATATCCGTGATTTCTAGAAAAGTTTAGTTTGAAAAATATAAAATACATAGTAGGAAAAAATATGAAGCCAAGGTAGGAGTCGATCCCTGGTCATCAGGTTCTTGGGTCCGACGCTCTACCGACTGAGCTAAACGGGAATCTGAATAAATGCGGAATCAAATTGTCAAATTATAGTTTGTACGTTTATAAGTTAACATCGCTTTGTTTCGGGTTGGCGTGATGATCGTGTTGAACTGTTGCTACCATGCAGAAGACTATCTGCTTCATAAACGTCATGTCTTTGCTCTCATCATTAACGGAGTTTGGTCTTTGTCTTTGTAGTGAAATCACCACACTGGAGGCTACTTATCTTGTTATCGTTAGAAACGGAAGTGTAGTGTACACGGTAGTGCGCATGCCCGTGCGCATGCGAAAAATCTTTCAACTTTTCCAAAGTAAAATCTGATTGGTCCAAAGTAAGGTCACAGAAGATGACCCTCAACGGGTCGTCGTTAGATCCTACTGAAAGATAGGATCTATATTTCAATTAGATTGTATGGAAACTAGACCTTAGATGCTTATTGTATAAATCCATGGTTCAAATTGCTGTACTTTAATAATATCACATACTTACTGTGCACTTCTAGTCACGATTCTCCTATCTGGACTGTGTATACGGTACTTTACTGGAAAATCTGTGTAGGATGAGGGTCGACCCTTCAAACCAAATGATATCACCTGAAGAATATGTAAAGTACAGGATATAAACCCATTACCCATTACCAAATGGCAAAAATTTAGACCTGTCCAAATTCAAAGCCAACAGTTTCAAGTCAATGATATATAAACTTTTTGGGTCATGTTGTGTAGAAAACATTGTGAGGAATGAAGAAATTGCTTGTCACAAGCACTTTTTCATTTTCCACAATGTTTTCTAAAGCCATACCTGCCAAGTTTCTTGATTTAGGCGTGATATCACGATTTTAATATCAAATCACGATCTCACGATCGCTTTTCAAAAAATGTGCAAAAATCACGATTTTGTACAGGTCTCACGCTTACCGTCATAGATCTTTTAAATTCAAAGTTAAAAAAGTTTTTCATTTTGTCTCCCAGTCATAATAGGAAAACTTGATTTAAAGGTGAAATCGGGAAAACTTTATCTATCTTAATCCTATAGAAATTCTAATTTAAAATGTCTTATAGTTGATCTATGGTGTAAAGAAAGAGTGGTTACGATGTTTTTCACACATCATAACAGTTTATGACCTTTCCAGGCGAGTGTGATATATGACCTAATTATGTCCGCTATTCAGGCATGCATTGTGTTAATCACTGATGCCTATAAATCGAGTCACTTGTAAATCAACACCTTAAGACATAAGACAACAAAGATGAATAGAAAACTGAGTGAAAAGGAGAAATTCATTGGTGAAATACAACATAACATAACATAACATAACATTTTATTCAGCATGAAACAGCAATAAGCATGTTTATAGCCTACAATACAAATATAAACAAATTTAACATACGTGGGCTTGCAACATCATTAATCTAGATCTTTTTTCTTAATGTCTAATGTTCTTCTAGAAAAATCTCCCCCATGAAAATTTTGAAGGATTTTTTGCATGCGCTTAAATCGGTTAAATTTGGCGCAAATTTCTGTAAAACGCGCAATCTCCCCCATGGAAATTTTGAAAACTTGGCAGGTATGTAAAGCCTTTATCTTGTAGGGCGTCAAAAAGCATCAATATTTGGGAATGAGTTTAACTTTTCAGAAACAAAATATGCATGGTTTTGACATCCAAAACAGAAAAGTTTGGCAAAAACATTGAGAGAAAAGGAATTGCTAATAATCAACACACAAAAACAAACATACCTTATTACTAAGTAGTTGTTTCTCTTCACTGTTCATGAACCATTGTTCACTTGAATATTCTATCATATGGAAGTCAACACACTGAAAAACAAATCTTGACAAATTGGCATATATCACTCTTTCCCAAATGATAAAATTTTAGTGTGATCCACTGCGAAAACTACCACAAATGACAAAATGGATGTTATTAAAGATAGAATTTATGTAAAATATGACACAGAAAATATTGAGACAAAAGGAGAAACTGCTGGTTATCAGCAGTTTCTTCTTTTGTTTCAATGTTTTCCCAAGCCTTTTCTATTAGGGACATCAAAACCAGGTCTTGTTTGGGAAAGGATTAAATTCTTAGTAAGCCATTACCAGACGACAAAATTGTTCACTATTCCAATTTGAAAGATGTTGCAGACGACAATTTTAAGTTGAAGAAAATATAAAATTCTTTCTATTTTGGGTTAGAAAACATTGTAAAAAATGAAGAAATTGCTTGACACAAACAATTTCTTCATTTTCCATCAATATTTTCCCAAGCCTTTTCTTATGAGGGAGTCAGAGGCGTCAATGTGCAGTAATGGGTTAAAACAGGAATCAACTATCAAAATATTTTAGATTACTAGATGGACTTCAATATTATTTCTATAATTGTATCTAGAATAGTAACATAATATAGGCTTCAAGTATTTATATTGAGATTTAATCCAATTGCCTTTTCTAGCCCAGAGAAGCTTGAACTTATTTAGTCCAGAATTGTTTTGAACAGCTTTTCATAATAACATTTAAAGCTTATGGATGGAATTTGTATTCATTATTTTTCAACATAAATATTCTATAAATAATTCACAATTCATTTAGACAAAGTACCACCTAAGCACATACTTCAGAGTCTTGGTTGGTAGTTACATCTGGTATATTATTTGGTACATCAAATGCATCCTGTCTCCTGAAAGCATAATAATAAATACGTTTATGTACAATATCAAGGGGTTACAGTGGCAGATCAAGAAGGGTTATGGGGGGTTCAAACAAACCCCTTCTGTTGCATGATTATTTCATTTTCATACAGAAATTCAGTCAAAATTGTGTAATGAAAGGAAAGTGATCAATATTACCTTCCTAAGAACTACATTCTTAAAGGGCAAGTTGTGGCTTATGAGACACTTTTGTCAATGCTTTCTGATAAACATTTTCTCCCTAAGAGTTTTCTTGTTAAGATACCTGAAATATACCATTTTCCCTGTTATACTAGCTAGGTTAACTAGAAATCTATCACTATAAGAGAAAAATGTGATAAAATATCCCCGCCACTCCATTTGTCCAGAAAATCGTTTTTGTTGAAAACAAAGAGCAATAATTCACAAAATAAGCAAAGGTAGACTTATGTTCCTTGTACACTGCACTTTTCCATAGTGAGATCTATCTACCCATGAAGTTTCACGATCATAGTTACTTAACTTCCATAGATATGTCCCATACAATTTTTTAGTACACAGATGGGCACACAGGTTTAGAGATGGACAAATAGACAGGCTGATTCCGGTATACCCCTGAAAACATTCATTTTGCATGGGTATAATGATAGAAGTCTTACTGTCCAGGGTACTGATATCCCTGTAAACTTCCTAGTCTCCATCTGGCTGCTGACATCTTGGCATAGACACATTGTAAACTTAACCTGCAACAAACATTCAGTCATTCAGTAGTACTAGATATGGTTGTAAACCTTTTTGATATTACATGTACAGTATAACACTTATGTCCTTGTTTGTATAAGCCATTGCTAGTTCTAAATGTAGTTTGTATAAAGTTGTTGACATGAGCACAATTACAAAAGTCAATTTAACTGATTACGATCCAACGTCAGATACCAAACACTTTATGAATCTGCAGGCGACATCCATGGCAATTAAAATTGACAAGGGTATCCTTCCTCAATTTCCATTGTCACTGATGATGACTAGAAATTGACAAAGTTATAATTTCAATTGCCACAGATGATACCCTAAGATACACAAAATGATTCCAAGACAATGATGGCATGTAAATCATTAAGGTTTCAGATTAAAGTCTGTATCTATGAACTGATTCATTTTCTACTGAATTTACACTGTAAGCATGTAACCATGTGTCCAATTCTGTCCACATAGTGAAGAAGAACAATGTAGGAAACTTTTGCTCAGTAACATTTCTATAGCACAGAAGGAACTTGAACTCAGAATTCTGTGATCTCAAAGCCTGTATCCTACAAATAGACCACAGCGCCACACAGACCATGGCATTACACAAGTTGTAATCAACACACACTAATTGATTCATAAAGATTTAACTAAACTGCATTCAAAATAGTGTACATCCTTAAAAACCATACAAATCAAACTTACAGATCAGGTGGGTTAGGAGCTTGACAGCTTGTCTCC
Organism: Fragum sueziense; assembly: GCA_963680895.1. Taxonomy (NCBI): domain Eukaryota; kingdom Metazoa; phylum Mollusca; class Bivalvia; order Cardiida; family Cardiidae; genus Fragum; species Fragum sueziense. The sequence continues at coordinate 4,954,751 of OY804598.1, forward strand.
ATGACCATGGTGTATGCTAGTCTCTCCATGATCTCTACCAGTCTGTATCGACCTCGTGTGGCATCCGCTTTATCTGGGGTCAGTAGCTTACACATCAGGTTCAACAGCTGGCTGACAATTGTGGTCGGTAATCTATAGAAATAAAAATAGATCAGGTGCCATGTTGTCGCTTTTCGACAAAAATTTCGTAACTGCAGCGTGTGTCAAGCTGCAGTTAAGAGATTTTTGTTGAAAAGAAGCAATATTCACATGCATTTTTATATCACTTGTTATAATTATGTCGAATTTCATCACAAGCCATCTGAATGGCTGTATGTCTAGGCTAATCGGATGGACTGTTATGTTATTTTATAGTCATACTATGAATAAGACTGGTTTGAACATGTCTTTATCACTGTATCCTACTCTGCTTTAGGACCATAATCATATCCCACTCTGCTTTAGGACCATAATCATATCCCACTCTGCTTTAGGACCATAATCATATCCCACTCTGCTTTAGGACCATAATCATATCCCACTCTGCTTTAGGACCATAATCATATCCCACTCTGCTTTAGGACCATAATCATATCCCACTCTGCTTTAGGGCCATAATCATATCCCACTCTGCTTTAGGGCCATAATCATATCCCACTCTGCTTTAGGACCATAATCATATCCCACTCTGCTTTAGGACCATAATCATATCCCACTCTGCTTTAGGACCATAATCATATCCCACTCTGCTTTAGAGCCATAATCATATCCCACTCTGCTTTAGGACCATAATCATATCCCACTCTGCTTTAGGGCCATAATCATATCCCACTCTGCTTTAGGACCATAATCATATCCCACTCTGCTTTAGGGCCATAATCATATCCCACTCTGCTTTAGGACCATAATCATATCCCACTCTACTTTAGGACCATAATCATATCCCACTCTGCTTTAGGGCCATAATCATATCCCACTCTGCTTTAGGGCCATAATCATAACCAAAGGACTGAAAGTCCTGAAAATTGGATTTGTTGTAACCTGTCTGATTTTTATTGACACATTACCAGATTACAAAATTTCAGACTTTTCCAATTTCAAAGACGTCACAGAGGACAATTTCAAGTCAATGAAATTTTATTACACTTTCCGTTCTTTCTAGGTAGAGACATTGTCACAACCAATTTCTTCATTTGAAATAATGTTTTCAAAAATTTTATCTTGTGGCATGTCAATGTGTGATTTTTATCAACTTACTTTCTTCTGTTCCCCTCATTTGTGATATCAGCCAATACATCCTCTACTAGAGTTATTTCTGTCTCTGTGACCATGTCTGTTACTTGTATCACTGTATCCAGCTCTGCTACAATACTGAAACAATCAGAAATGAAGATGTAGGAAAAGTTCTAAATTGAAATGTAACAACATACTGTATGCAATTAGGTCAGTTGAAAAAGATACCTAATACCTAAACTAAATGTGAATTGAAGCTTTAACTTGAACAAACTTTGCCTATCAACAATAGAATGTTTCCTTTACAACTACTCTAATTTTTTAAAAACTGTTGCAAATAACAAAATGTATGTAGATAAAAAAAGGATTTGTATACATTATTGCATAAAATGCGTGTTTTCAGGCCATTATCAGCATTGAATAATGAGAAGAAACCGGGCTGATATCCTGAAAAACCGGTCGTTATTCAGTGCAATATCGGACCGGATTTGCACTCAAATATCCTCGATTTGACCCTTCAAAATAAATAACTGTCTCTCTTCCCGTAAGATTCTCAACATCTTAGGTTAAATAAGCGATGTTAGACTTTGGCGTCAAATTATGACGTAACATCATTTCACCGACGTCACACATAACAAACAAGAGGACCATGATGGTCCTATATTGCTCACCTGAACCGAAATGATATGAGCAACACTTTTGTTCAATTCAATTAATATTTATTACTTTAAGACTGAAAAAGAACTTATGGTCAATAAGGTTGTGAAAATCTAACTCATCCGAGATCTAAATTATGGTGCCAAATATTGTATCCAAGTTTTGTCTTGATTGATAAATAATTGTAGATTCTAGAGTATAAACAAGGTAAAAAAAAGCCAAAAACAGCAATCTTATCAAATTCAAGGACACATAACTCTCGACTTTCTGATCAGATCAGACTGAAAATCAAACTTATCCCAGATCGTATGGTCCCTAATATTGTGTCCAAGTTTTGTCTAGATTAATCCATAATTGTAGATTCTAGAGTGTAAACAAGGTCGAAAACAGCCGCAAACAGCAATTTTGTCAAATTCAAGGGCACATAATGCTCAACTTTGTGATCAGATCAGACTGAAAATCAAACTCATATGAGATCTTATGGTCACCAACATTGTGTCCAAGTTTTGTATAGATTGATCAATAATTGTAGATTCTAGAGTGTAAAGAAGGTCAAAACCAGCCGAAAATGGCAATTTTGTCAAATTCAAGGGCACATAACTCACGACATTCTCATCAGATCTGACTGAAAATCAAACTCATCCAAGATCTTATGGTCCCCAACATTGTGTTCAAGTTTTGTCTTGATTGATAAACAATTGTAGATTCTAGAGTATAAACAAGGTCAAAAACAGCCAAAAACGGCAATTTTATCAAATTGAAGGGCACATAACTCTTGACTTTCTAATCAGATCATACTGAAAATCACATTTATTCGAGATCTTATGGTCTTCAACATTGTGTCCAAGATTTGTCTTGATTGGTTGATAATTGTAGATTCTAGAGTGTAAACAAAGTCGAAAACAGTAAAAAACGGCAATTTTGTCAAATTCAAGGGCACATAACTCTTGACTTTCTGATCAGATCAGACTGAAAGTCAAACTTATCTCAGATCTTATGGTCCAAAACATTGTGTCCAAGTTTTGTCTTCATTGATTAATAATTGTAGATTCTTGAGTGTAAATCTATATCTCATTATATAGTTACAGTACACCTCTATGGATCTGTTTCCGCTCTGCTACCATTTGTTAACACTTAATAATGGACACTAACGCTGTAAATATCTTAGACTCTTTATTTTGACTTTATTTCATCATGTTTGAAACCTCCCAGAGGGAGAGCTCTATCAAACCAGATAACTCTACTTATACTAAAGAAAAGTAGTGTCAAGATTTACTTCCCTTACATTAACACAAGCTTGAAAACAGACAAAAATGGCAATTTTGCCCAATTCAAGGGCACATAACTCTCATATTTCTGGTCAGATCAAACTGAAAATTGAGCCCATTTGAGATCTTATGGTCTCCAACATTATGTCCAAGTTTTGTCTTGATTGATCAATAATTGTAGATGCTAGAGTGTAAACAAACTTAAAAACAGCATTTTTTGACATTCAAGGGCAGATAACTCCGCACTTTATGGTCCGATCAAGCTCATAATCAAACTTGTCCGAGAACTTAGGATCCTACTTGTTTTGGCAAAGTTTGATCAAGATTGCCTAACTTTTGTGGATGCTAGAGTGTAAACACCCCAAATGTTGACGGCCGGACGCCGGACTAAAAGTGACCACAATAACTCACCTCGAGCACTTCGTGCTCAGGTGAGCTAAAAATTCTCGGAAGATTTATCAGAACAAAACAACAATGGCGGACATTTTTTTTCTTATCTCACCTCAGTTCATTTTTTGCACATATCAAGTGGATTGGGGTAAGTAATCTTTGGAATTTTATGCTTTTTATGCAATAATAGCGTCAATTCACATATTTTTCTGTCGTTAACATTCGCAGAGGCCCAAAAATAAGAAAACGACCCTTGTGCTTTGCACTCTGGACCTTAACATATTTTTCAGGCCTCCGCGAATGTTAACGACCTCAAAAACGTGAATTAACCCTATATTATTGCATAGAAAATATTGATTCAAAATGAGAAAATGGTGCTTCTGCATTTCCTTCTTCTGTCTCAAGGTCTTCCCAAGCCTTTTATATTTGGGATATAAAAAGCAGAGGCCATATTCATCAACAATAATTCTTAATAAATTTTCTTAAATAACATAACAAGCCATCTGATTGAACGAGACCAATTCTCTGCTAATTGAATGGATTGTTGTGTAATTCTGAAGGTAAACTTGGAATAAAATTAGTTGGTGAATACCATCCTAGGTCTTGTTTGGGGAAAGGTTATGACTTACTCTTCAATGTTATCATCAGTGAGTGGAACATCAGCTCTGTCTTTAATAATCTCCCATATACCCACATCTTTGTCATCTACGATAATAACTACAGCTCGAGACTTGTCTGGGTTGACACTGAAATAAAGTTGTCAGAGATTGAGACAAGAGGGGATGAAGGCTTTTCAAAATGCAATATTTCATCTATAGTTCATTAAACCCTATGTTGTGGGTAGTCATTGGAATTTTCTTATTGAAATAAGTCAAATCAGTACCCATAACATAGAGCTTGGAATTGAAATAATACAGTTAAAATGTCTTCACGCCTCTTATCTGTAGCTCTAGTTGTAATAAATTTTATAGGAGCAGTGGCAGATCCAGAGGGGGTTCGGGGGTTCAAATGAACCCCCCTTTGAAGCCAGATTATTTCATTTTCATGAAGAAATTCAGTCACAATTGTGTAATACTAGGAAAAAGAGCCCCTCTATTTGTATGTTTGACCCCCCCCCCCCCCCTCACAGAAATCCTGGATCCGCCGCTGAGGAAAACAGTTATAGTATATCCCTCTCAAAAACAATGAAATTTTAGGCCCTAAACCAGTCCAATTTGAAGGAGTTGGAGGAATATTTTGCCAAGCTTTTTTCTCATTAAGGGAAAGGGCTTACAAAATAGATCTATTTACTCTTTCTAACTTCAAGGTACCAAAAGAATCAATAATTGTTGCGCTCAAGCTTATATATGCAGACAATATGATGAGCATTTTCTCCTTTTGCCTCCATATTTTCTATGCCACATTTTACACAAATCCAGTCTTTATCAATATCCATTTTGTCCTCTGTAAAAGTTTGAATTGGGGCACCATTAAATTTTGCTCAATCATTCAGCCATGAATGTTTATGACATCTCCCTAATACTCCTGACGTCGCGTGAATCTCAATTGGGGGTGGAATGCCTTAAATAACTAACCAAATCACTTACGTAGCTCCGTTGCTAGGGTTACTAAGATCCACATAGAACTGTTTTGGATATGGATTTCTGGATGCCTGGAAGGGTGTGAGGTTTATATCTATATACTGGAGATCCTGTCTCTGTGGCTGGAAGACCAGGGTTCCAGTCTCGCCCGTAAAGTCCTCGCCCTCCAGCGCGGGGTATACCATAACTTTAAACTCCTCCTGCTGACCGGTCATCTGCAGTGTCCGGTAGTCCACACCCACTGAATACTCCTGACCCTTCAGTCTGGTGACCTTTAACCTTACCAGGGAGTCAAGGTTACTCGCTATCACAACACTGGAAAAGAGAATATGGTTATATCATTATAACATAGTTTTTCAACAAAAACCTTGTAACTGCAGCTTGTTTTAAGCTGCAGTTACAGGTACTTGTTTTAAGCTGCAGTTACAGGGTTTTCTTAAAAAGAAGAGATATGTTTAACCAATTGTCAAGAAATTTTTTTTGAATCAAACAGATCTGCATATTACTTTTCAAATCAGAATAGAAGTTACTCTTATCTATCCATAATGCTATCTTACTTTTTTTTTTAAATAGATTAGTGAAATATTTAAACACCTTTAAAGCATTAATCTTTTCATACTGTTCATGTCATTATTCATTTCCTGTTGTAACAAAAACATTGGCAGACAATGTAGACAGTATGCACAGATACACAGTCTGATCTTAGCCTACATTGTCTGCTCTCTATTCATTTATTGTGGCAAAAAGTTACATAAAGAGATCCTAATTTCTTCTTACTTAGCATTTTGTTTGAAACAAAACTTCAAGTCAACGGGACAAGGGTTGAGATTGCAAAAAGATGGCTGCTAACTGAGGGTTAATGCTATTACACTATCCTAAAATGCATAATATTATATGTCAGGATGTGTTTCAAGGCTTTCAAAGATAAATAACAACTTACCTCGAGTCATCTGTAAATTCCAGAAGACCTCTGATATAATCACTAGCCTTCACTGTTACATTGGCTATTAGAGCCTCTGTGTTGAGTTTAGCATCATTCTTAACATCCACAAGCTTGATTACAAAACTCATCTCTTCCTCAGGGATCTGAAAGAAAACAGAAATAATCAAAACAAGAAATCTATCACTAAAGGTAATAAAAATACCCCACCACCCTATCTGTTCGGACTAGTCTTTTTGTCAGATCAGGGGCCATAACTCAGAAAGTATCTGTCCAGTTTTCGTGAAATTTGCGTCTTGTACATCTACAGGTCCTAATGCACACCTGTGCCAAGTATGAAGCAAATCGGACATTAATTGTAGGAGGAGTTGTCCGGACAATCATTTTTTGTTCAAATCAGGGGCCATAACTCAGAAAGTATTACTTCGATTTTCATAAAATTTGCATCTTGCACCCCTACAGGTCCTAATGCACACTTGTGCCAAGTCTGATGCAAATCAGACTGTAACTGTTAGAAGTCAAATCAGGGGCCATAACTCAAAAAGTATTGATTATGATTGATTATAGAAGACAGAAAGAAAATCTATTTTAATTCTGGGAAAATGTAAGACATGGCCAATATAACTTCAACTATTTTTATTATTCTCATTGATATTGCAAATATATTGAATATGAGATAAAGTAAGATAACTTTCTTCATCATTGATAAAATTATTATTGTAGAGACACTGAGACAGTAAGGTTGTCTTTCTAGACATATGGACATAATGCTTTAGAGGCAATGCTTCTTTGCTGTGAGGCCACATGCCAATTGTAACTACTCATTATTGTAACTACCGCATATTTATACACACCAAGGACAGTTCACCTACCTCATCATTGACCAGACTAATATTGAAGAGACAGAAGGCTTGTCTGCCTGGACATATAGCTGTACCAGCAGTTCTAGTTAACTGTGAGGCATCATGTCAATGCTACAGCACATTATTGTTACTATGAAATATTTATACTCAGCTACAAAGTAAGGTTAATTCACCCACCTCATCGTTGATCAGACTAATGTTGAAGAGACAGAAAGCCTGTCTGCCTGGACATATAGCTGTACCAGCAGTTCTAGTTAACTGTGAGGCATCATGGCAATGCTACAGCACATTATTGTTACTATGAAATTTTTATACTTAGCTACAAAGTAAAGTAAAATCACCCACCTCATCGTTGACAAGACTAATATTGAAGAGACAGAAGGCCTGTCTGCCTGGACATATAGCTGTACCAGCAGTTCTAGTTAACTGTGAGGCATCATGGCAATGCTACAGCACATTATTGTTACTATGAAATTTTTATACTTAGCTACAAAGTAAAGTAAAATCACCCACCTCATCGTTGACAAGACTAATATTGAAGAGACAGAAGGCTTGTCTGCCTGGACATATAGCTGTACCAGCAGTTCTAGTTAACTGTGAGGCATCATGTCAATGCTACAGCACATTATTGTTACTATGAAATATTTATACTCAGCTACAAAGTAAGGTTAATTCACCCACCTCATCGTTGATCAGACTAATGTTGAAGAGACAGAAAGCCTGTCTGCCTGGACATATAGCTGTACCAGCAGTTCTAGTTAACTGTGAGGCATCATGGCAATGCTACAGCACATTATTGTTACTATGAAATTTTTATACTTAGCTACAAAGTAAAGTAAAATCACCCACCTCATCGTTGACAAGACTAATATTGAAGAGACAGAAGGCCTGTCTGCCTGGACATATAGCTGTACCAGCAGTTCTAGTTAACTGTGAGGCATCATGGCAATGCTACAGCACATTATTGTTACTATGAAATTTTTATACTTAGCTACAAAGTAAAGTAAAATCACCCACCTCATCGTTGACAAGACTAATATTGAAGAGACAGAAGGCCTGTCTGCCTGGACATATAGCTGTACCAGCAGTTCTAGTTAACTGTGAGGCATCATGGCAATGCTACAGCACATTATTGTTACTATGAAATTTTTATACTTAGCTACAAAGTAAAGTAAAATCACCCACCTCATCGTTGACAAGACTAATATTGAAGAGACAGAAGGCCTGTCTGCCTGGACATATTGCTGTACCAGCAGTTCTGGTTAACTGTGAGGCATCATGGCAATGCTACAGCACATTATTGTTACTATGAAATTTTTATACTTAGCTACAAAGTAAAGTAAAATCACCCACCTCATCGTTGACAAGACTAATATTGAAGAGACAGAAGGCCTGTCTGCCTGGACATATTGCTGTACCAGCAGTTCTGGTTAGTTGTGAGGCTAAAATAACATCATCTGTCTCTCTACTGTCCTCTGATATCTTAGCTATCCAGGATATCTGTGTAAAAACAGGCATTTATGTGTTACAATCTGAGATACATAGAAAGGACAATCAGTTTCAATGATAAAAACTGAAAACCTACTGTACCCCCCTTCAAAAAACATCAGATTTGGACAAATCTGACTAAATTTGCAACAAAAATGAAATCAATTTCTTTCCAAAAATGCCGAAATTTGCCAAAAAACTTAAAATTCCCATCCTGGATCCTTGATCTTAAAACAAAACCATACTGAATTCAGTGGATTTCATCAATATAAATAACATGTAGTTCTTTAACACCATACAAAGTTTCATTGGATAGTAAATAAAACCTTTGATAGACAAGTTATGCACCATAAAATTAGTAAAACTTCAAACAACAACTTACTTCCACTTCACCAAAGAAAGCCTCTATTCTGGCCAGCCTGAGTGTAAAGTTGGGTTCTATATCTTCATCTACCTCCACAAACAAGGAATCTTCAGCAAACCCTATAATACCGTTAGACAGGTCATTCTGCTCTATAGTGATCACTGCATAGCCCTGGTGAAATATAAAACTTGTTGGTGATCAAACAATACAGGCAACAGAAACATGTATTAGACATAATTGTGATCCTGATGACATTGGCCATGTAAGTGGACCTACACATGGGTAAATGAGGTATTTGCCAGTCTAATTATTTTGAAAAATACAAAATAAATTCATCACCATTAAAGCAGAGGTTTAATGATGATTTATTTCAATTTAAGAGAAAAACAGATCCTGATACATTGTACTTAAAATTATTAGTTTTTGTAAGAGTGGAAGGCTAAGAAAGTGAAGGCATACAGGTTGAAAACAAGCAGTTGTTGCAGTTTCTGCTGATATGGTAGTAAAAATATCTAGGATAAATTGTAACTTTTCTGTCCCCATCAAGTTGTCTGGTAGTAGCTATTCTAGCTAGCAACCCTGTATGCGTTATTAGATACACAAGAATGTTTTTCCTCTGTACATCTTTGCAATCTGATAACAACAGTTGCCTTGTTATTTTACATAACAATTAAGTGATCTGATGGGATGAGACATTGTCTCGACCTCGACCCATCATTTTGATTGTTGTGAAAATCTTTCTTCTAACTAGATAAGTCATGTAGGTAATAAACTAATTCTGTTATTCACCTTCCTGCCCCCGTCGGGTTCCCCAGCAGCTATTCTAGCTCCCCCTGTAGGCTGTGTTAGATACACAAGGACGGTCTCTGCAGGTTCTGCCATCTCATCTGATAACACAGTAACCTGCACTATCTTCTCTGTCTCTCCTATCTGTTATATAGGACAAGAAAACATTCATATCAAACAGCTAGGTATTTAATAGTCATGTGAATCAAAACATTGAAACATGTTTCATAAAAAGGATGTTTTTCTTTCTATCTCTTTTGTACTATCTATCTTATCTTTAAAATCGCCTTTATCTAACACATTTCATAACCCTCGCTATGCTAGATCTAGTCACGTTTGGGAAAGAATACTAGTAGTCAAACTGATAAAGTTTGTAAGTGCAAAAGCTTGTGAAATGTTGATTTTGTCCAGAAAAGCAGATTACAGAAAAACAAGGGTTTTATATCATCATACACTACTTTACTATGAATGCAAAATTAAACTTTTAGGAATTATAAATCTGATTAAAAATTCATAGTAAGAAATACCTTGAACTCCACACTGGTATCCAGTACCACATAGTCCGTCCCTCCTACAGCAGACGTGAATCTGTCTCTGTTACCCAGTATCTCTGTTATTGTATCATTGCCTGCAGCCCCGGGTTTAGGTACGATCTGTGACGTCCAATCTTCACCCCCTCCCACTGTCCTGACCAACACACTCACTGTGCCAAATATACCTCCTGGAAATAAGACAGATTCCTTCAACAGAATTGTTAACCTTTTCCCAAATCACAAAATTTTGGAATCTCCCAATTTGAAAGTTGTTGCAAATGACAATTTCAAGTTGTTGAGATTTTAAATATATTTCCATTCTGCATTAGAAAACATTGTGAAAAATGAAGAAATTGCTTGTCACAAGCAATTTCTTCATTTTCCACAATGTTTTCCCAAGCCTTTTCCTGTGAGGGAGTAAAGTTGTCACTACCCAGTATCTCTGTTATTGTATCATTGCCTGCAGCCCCGGGTTTAGGTACAATCTGGGACGTCCAATCTTCACCTCCTCCCACTGTCCTGACCAGCACACTAACTGTGCCAAATATACCACCTGGAAATAAACACAGATTCCTTCAACAGAATGGTTAACCTTTTCCCAATCACAAAATTTTGGAATCTCCCAATTTGAAAGGTGAACATTGCAAATGACAATTTCAAGTTGTTGAGATTTTAAATATATTTCCATTTTGCGTTAGAAAACATTGTGAAAAATGAAGAAATTGCTTGTCACAAGCAATTTCTTCATTTTCCACAATGTTTTCCCAAGCCCTTTCCTTTGAGAGAGTCAAAAGTTGTCACTACCCAGTATCTCTGTTATTGTATCATTGCCTGCAGCACCAGGTTTAGGTACGATCTGTGACGTCCAATCTTCACCCCCTCCCACTGTCCTGACCAACACACTCACTGTGCCAAATATACCACCTGGAAATAAAGTCATGTAGTTTTTGATATATTACAAAATAATTCCGGGCTTGAATGTCAATAACGAAATAAACATTGCCTGCAGCCCCGGGTTTAGGTACGATCTGGGATGTCCAATCTTCACCCCCTCCAACTGTCCTGACCAACACACTTACTGTGCCAAATATACCTCCTGGAAATAAGACAGATTCCTTCAACAAAATGGTTAAGTTGTTGTACTTATCAAGAATAAAAAATTTCTAACAAGTTAGCAGTAAAAAATTATACCAAAGGATTGAATATCACAGTACAGCTCACATGTTTCACTTGCCCATCGCATTATGACCCCATGAAATTCCATGCAAAACATCTCAATCCGGGGTGGTAGAGGAAGGGTGAAGATGATTGATAAATTGCGGTAATTCCACAGATTTACGTGGAAAAACAAGCATCACCGCAGCCATCGCAATTTTCCACCCATACCACTCAAAATCAAATCATGTTGATACATGGAAATAGGCAAAACCCATGTGGTTTTGTTGTCTTCTGCACCTTTGAACATGAATAACCCTGAACGTTCTCCTTTAGGGAAAGGGTTAAAATGGTTAAAAAAAAACACATTACCTGTTCTAGTGACAGTAAGATTAACAGTTTGGAATCTCTCGGCCACATAGACCAGTTCTGGTTGTAAACTCAACACTCCATATGGATCATTACTCTCTCTAATAGTTACTATAGAGTCCTTGTGTAGGTAACTGATTCGAGGAGATATACCTGTAACAAATAGCAGAAACTTAAAATGCATGACCTTTAAGGAAGTCCCCTAATATTTTTTGGATGACTTCGTATAAATTCAGAAGTGAAACATTCCACCACCAAATGTTTTCTTTCGGAACTGAATGGATTCAGATACATAACCAATTTTCATGATGTACCACAAAAAATCTGCCGCCTTATGAATCTCATAAGAGGAGGACTAGATCTACCATTAAAAAAAGAAAGGAAAAAAGATTTAAGAAAGCAACCAAATCTTGATGATATAGATATGTATGGAATAACACATTTTAAACCAACACAACTGTATGAATGTTCTATAATTTTTAGGTTCCAAAGACGAAACTAAAAGTATTTTTCATCAATACTGACTTGGGGTAGTTTCAGTTGGGAATTTCTCCACATGTGTCAGGTTTATATGGAATGTCTCTAACTGTTCTGGTTGGTTGTCTTGCACTATCTGAAATGGATCAAACAAGGCCTATGAAATAGTCATTTTTAGAACTACAAAAAGTAGGCCTGTTCTGACTTGAAAACTGTGCAGATAACAAAATTGATTTTTCGTTTAACCCTTTCCCAAACGACAAAATTTTAGGCAGGTCCAATTCAAAAGCTGCTGCAGACAACAAAATGGATGCTAATAAAGATTTAAAGTGTGTGTGATATAGCCAAGAAAATATTGAGGCAAAAGAAGAAACTGCTGGTTATCAGCAGTTTCTTCTTTTGCCTCAATATTTTCCCAAATCTTTTCTATTAGGGACGTCAAAACCAGGTCTTGTTTGGGAAAGGGTTAAGATAACGTCAAACTTTGTGCTAGAATTCAGCACTTTCCTCTTTTGTCTCAATGTGTTCCCATTCTTTTTCTTTTGGAGGTGTCATACACTGTCTTGTTTTGCAAAGGGTTAATATGACTGTCTGTGTCTCTTGAATAATTATAAGTCAGATTTGCTTTGCAGGAGTGGGTCAATGCCTAATCCTACAGCTGTTAGGAATATTTAAAAATTATGAATCAATGTGAAGGAAATGGTTGGCAAAACAAAACAGAATGCTTTAAGTCCCACCATCATCTCTTTAAGAAAGCTGTCTTCATTTGAATAATCCTTATTTGAATATTCAAGTTTCATTTGTTTGTTAACAATTATCATAGCGATTACGGTCTTCAGTCTGATCTTTGGTAAATCTTTAGTTTCCCATCTGATCTTGATCTACATATCATATTGTATACTTACATCTATCATAATAAGCCCAGAAGTCTGACCGGGATCCATAACAACTGCATGGTTCTCTAATGTACTAAAATCAAACTCGTTAGCTGTCACACTTTCTGATCTGTACTGGGTCTCTAACTTCCCTTCTGATCCATAAACACGCAACACTTGTAGGTATACCTGGAAGAAAGCACATGTTTTTTTAATCAAATAGTTCTACTTAGTTATACTAGGATAATCTGTTTACAGCAAATAAACCATAAATACCAGTAGTCAAGTAAATTGCTCCTTCAGATGAAAATTGAAGTAAAATTCAAATAATTTAAAGGTAAGTCATATCATGTGAATGAAGCTTTTAATGAAATCTACACCTGACCATATTAAAAGGAGTTGCAGACGCAAAATATTTAGCATGTTGTTGCTTTTCTTCCAAAAACATGTAAATGCAGATAGTTTTGGGCTGCAGTTATGAAGCTTTAAGTTGAAAAGACATAGTATTACTTAACCCTTTCCCAAACAAGACCTGGTTTTGATGTCCCTAATAAATATGGCTTGGGGAAACATTGAGACAAAAGAAGAAACTGCTGATAACCAGCAGTTCCTCCTTTTGTCCCAATATTTTCTGTGTTTTATTGTACACAAATCCTATCTTTCACAACATCTCTTTTGTCCTCAGCAATAGCTTTCAAATTGGATCATCCTAAAATTTTATTATTTGGGAAAGGCTTAATGTACAGAATCTGAACACTTATAAGCATGTAAAGCCTAACCCACCTGTCCAAACATTTCAGAGACAGTAGGCCTGGTAGAGTTATCAGCAAACCTCAGTACGCCGAACGGTTCAATCCTCACCAGGGAGGACTCCTGGATCAGTCTGGCTCCCCCAGGTACAATGGTAGACGGCGCGACTGGTAGGTGTACAGCAAACAGTTCGGGTGTGTCAAGTTTGGGGATCAACTGTGAATAATAAAACATGGAAACTTATGGTACTGTCAAAGATTGTAATAAAAACAATAAGTGTTCATGGAATAAAAACGCCCTGGATTTGCTTTCTATAGATATAATTAAGACCTTAATAAATATTCAGCTTGACAGATAACCTTGGTTCCAGAAAATATGTTAATCTTATTACACAGCCATTCAGATCGTCAAACAAGGTCTTGCTTAGGAAAGGGTTAAAAGAAGACAATTTTTTCACCCACCTCAATAGTAAAGTTTTTCTCTTCTATGCCATGTGGTATTGTGACGCTGCTGGACATGGGTGTTGTAGTCCCTTGTACAAACCCTGCCAACACACGACCCTGCTGGAAGCCACTCTGCCAGGACACCTCTAGTGTACCATATACACCCTGTCTCATCAAGGTTAACCGAGATGTACTCGTCTCTGGAAAAAAAAAACACATGAAATATTTTACAGGGTTGGATTGATGATATGATTTGGTCCTAGATTAAGTTTGAAGTATATTTGCATGTACACAGTTGTTCTATATTGAAAACGATGACAACAAGAAACCTATCATAAAGACTTTTCTGTCATGTTTTGCAAATTATGGATGATTTTTTATCATACATAGTCCACTATATTGTTCATTGACATGATGATTGTACATGAACTTTGTAAGATTTATATGAGCAAGAGCTTCACTATGTTACTTGTATATAATACCACCAAAGTGGCTTGATAGTGAAAAATTATCTTCTAATTCGGCAGAAACTGCAGAAGTTAACTGGATAAAAACTTTGACTCAGGCAGACATAACAAATAGGACAGAGAAATAACAAGACCTTTCAGATGTATGAAAAGGAATAGAAACAAAACTTTCGAAATTAAGTCTAAGGTAAAACAACAAAACATGAAACATACCTTCATGTACACTGGCCATCACATGTTTAAATCCAACTTTACTATTGGCTGCAATAGCTGGTACCCGGATCTTAGACTCTGTTTGTCCAGCCTGGAACCGTGGTGGCTCTGTCACTGAAATATGGCGAAGAAAGACAATGTAGAATTATGAAACTTTGTGAAAGGTAAAGAGGACCATGATTTGGAAGCTGTTGCATATCATCTGCACACTAGGTTTCCTTACCCAAAATAAAAAATGGGTAGATGGACATCAGATTCATTTAAAAAATACATTCGATAATCTATTCAAAGATGCCTAAATGATTAACATAGCCTATTTAAACAGTTTTGCCGGTACATGTTAACTTTTCAGACCTGCTAATTTTGAAAATTTTGTCAGGCATTTGGTTAGAAATGCTATACTATTTGTCCAAACAGTATACTAAAATTTTGTCAACCTGGATTCAACAGGCCTAGGGTTCTTCGTCACAGCTGGCAATTACTTATACCAGTATACAAGTCTTTTTCAGATGTCTGGGTCATAGGCGACTCATATATACATTGGGCACGGCGAAGGGCAGCTAATAGGAACATGCACATGGATCTGGGCTTACCTAATATCGCAATAAAATGGGTTGGTATGCGGGGTATGAAATGGAACCAGTTGATGGTGAAGGTTCAGTACTTATCGCTGTATAACCCTGTACCAAAAGTGATTGTTGTACATCTGGGTTCGAATGACCTTTGTGAAATTACTTGTGGTGTTCTGCGGCAAATGTTTCGTTCTGATTTATAAGGCTTATCTAGTTTATTTCCGGAGTCGACACTGGTGGTGTCCTCAATGTTGCCGTGCTTAAACTGGCCTAATAGCTATAGTTTAAGCGCGGTCGAATGAGAGCGCAAGCTGCTTAATCGCTTTCTGAAGAGACAGGTAGCCTACCTCAATGGTCATTTTATTGAACACGAGGATATCACCAGTGACACACCGGGATTATACTACCGTGATGGAATCCATTTATCGGATGTAGGGTCCGATCTGTTCTTAATGCTAATCAAGGATACTCTAAGCCAGCTAGTTAACTGATTCTGGAATTTTGGGGCGAACATGGTTCGTGTGGCAGAAAATTCCAGTGGAATAGTTTTTGGTCTGTCCGAGAGTACTAGTATATTTGTTACCTTAAGCAGTAGTTTGCAAGAAATAGGAACTGGCTAGTGGCCGATCCATTTGCGTACCTACATGGTAGGTTTGTTGCGAAGCCCGGTGACTGAATGTCTAGCGCTGGGCTTAGTTCAACGATTGATTGTCTAACGTTGGACTGGTTTTCAGGGAGTCCCTGGGGGTTTGGTAAGCTACCCGGCCAAGCCAGCTCCATGAGAGTTCTTCCATGGAGCAGTAGAGCTACCCGGCCAGTGTCTGTGCGTCTAGCGCTAGGCCATCTCCATGAGAGTTCTTCCATGGAGCGGTAGAGTGAAGGTTTGATGCCATCTCCATGAGAGTTCTTCCATGGAGCGGTAGAGCGGAATATAATTATTGTGGGGAGTCCTAGTCCAGTTCCTATATCCTATACCAAATGCTATTCTTCTGTGATTTTTTGCTACGGCATTGTCCATGTTCTGCCACAAACAAAAATTTAAGTATATGGCTTCACAAACAAAATTTAAGTATAGGGCTTAAAGGCATAGAAATGTTTTTAACTAAATGGAGCTTTGTAAATTTAGTGATTATTAAAATTGTTGTTTGATTTTATATGTCTTGTTAAGTATTTTAGCCGTCATGTAATAATGTTCCTTAACAAAGACAAAACAATATAAATGGCATAAATGTGTCATTTAGTAACAGGTAGTCTCTCATTATTTCAGTCTAATATCTGCAAATTTAAAATTTTATGCAGTAATTTACAAACGTAAGTGACAAACGAATATTGACAAAATAGGTTCAAACATATATCAGTGTCTAATCATGCAATTAAGGTTATTTCAGATCAAAATTATGGAGACTCAAAGTCTTTGCAGAATATTTACTTCGTTTTGCACTGCCTTTGCACAGGAGCTACTCTTTTTTTGTTGGTCAGATCATAATCAAACTTTGCAAAAACATACCTCCTGATCCCAAATACTGCACTTCAATCAGTGATACGGTGAAGGTTGTATCAATCTCCAGGAACCCTGTACCATCTATTTTAACTTCAATAATCCTATCGGTCTGACCTTCATCAAACTTCACAGTTCCATCATTCAGGGACAGCAGGATTCCTGACTGGGGCTGAAATATATCACGACAAGAAAAGAATAAGTAAATATTCATTGTACTGGAACAGCAATATTGAAAGTAGTAAAATTTTGAAGCAGATGAAAAACAATAAAATGGATGTTAAATTAATGAAGATAGTATTTGAGCAAATTAAAGCACACAAGATATTTAGATAAATAAGAAGAAAGTGCTCATGATCAGCATTTCTTCTTTTGCTTCAATGTTTTCCTAAGCTTTTCGTCAAAGGGACATTAAAACCCAGTCTGTTTTGAAAAGGAATAAGCGGTCATCATAAGTGATCAATCAAAATAGCCTACATATTATTTAGACTGTCAGCTTTGTAAATTTTTGTGAAGTGAAAAGCTATTAGAATATGTGTTAAGAATAAAAAGATAGTTCTACAGACATAATGCAATGAAGCACTGCCCTCTAAGGTCTCAAAATTAGGGCATCATGATATTCGAATCTAATGACAACTATAAGACAAATGAAGTAACTGTGTTAAGCTAAGTGAGTTGCTGGCAAATATCAACTAGGCTACTTCAAAATTAATGATATGCATACTTAATGAATGAATCTTATAAATGTGACCCGTCACGTTAAAAGGGACCTTATAGGATGTGTGAAAAATATCAACCCTAGTCAGTCTGCACAGTCTGCACAGCCAGACTAGGACCAACACTTTTCACTTTTATGTAATTTTCTAAATCGGCAATGTTTTCCCTATCTTACTATAGGTTCATTTTTTGCATACGGGATCTGGTTAACCTGTGGTGAGTCTGACAAGATTTTTTTGAGTTCCGATAAGGTCCCTTTTAACGTGAAGGGTCACAAATACTTACAATATCATAAGTGAGGGTAAACGTGAGGATGACACTGCCAAACAGTCCAGAATATCTAGTAAAGTTGAGCTGTACATGTCTAGTCAAGTCTACAGGATCCACAATGATATCCTGGTATTCTGGGATGATTCCAAACACTCCGTGGGGCTGATCATTGTATCTGAAAGCAAAAAAGAAAATAACTGATTCAATTCTTATGCATGTCATAAGCGCCTATTACCAGTATAATTAGTCTGAAAATTATTAGTGATTTCATAAATTATAACTGAATGAGCTGCAAATCATGAAGTAGTTTTGTAATTGCAGATTCAATGATTCTTACTATTCTTTTTTCTGAAGTATACAGGAAGGGAGTCTCTGTGCAGAATTGACCAACATTTAACTCCAAACATAATCTATCTATCTATTATCTACTTATTATTTGAGTTATCTTACAAGAACCTACCTAATTCTGAATGTAGACATATAAAACTGTGCATCTATCTCTGCCCCTCAGGTTATATGTTTCTGTGAGTTCAGGGATGTTATCTGGTAGGATCTCTAGAACTATTTCTGATTATGATATTCCTAATTGATTTTTAAAGGCAATGCCCTCAAAAACTAGAACTCACCTAATTCTAAATGTAGAGACATAAAACTGTGTATCTATTTCAGCCCCTCCATCAACTTTAACTAGAGTCAGGTTAAATGTCTCTGTGAGCTCAGGTATGTTATCTGGTAGGATCTCCAGGACTATTTCGGATGATCTCTGCTCATCTCTGATGTCTACAGTACCATTTCTCTGCTGAATGTCAGGGATTTCAGCAAACGGTCCATGGATCTCCCAATATACCTGTGGAAAAAAATGGATAATTTAATCCATTCCCAAAAGTTCCCAGAATGTTAGGGTGGTTGGATTGAAAATTGTTGCAGATTACATGCTTAGCAGTATTGGCTGGATTTTAAGGGTGTGGACTTTGCATGAACAGAGAACAGAATGCTCAGAATGGATTCCACTGACACTCAGAACTAATCTGACTGGAAAGGATGACTGAGTGGAAGACTTGACAGACAAGTACAATCCTGCTTTTAATTGCAAGCAATAACAAGCACATTCAGCAATGGTTATACCCATGGAATAAATATTTTTCATCTAAAACATTGGGTTTAGAGAGTAATATGGACAACACAGCATATATCAATACATTTCTTAGTCAAGCACTAAAATCAATTTATCATTTGACAATCAAAACATGTTTAAACTTAAATCATTTTAGGCTGTAGATACATTGTTAGGGTAACCAAATTTCCGATTGATTATCAAATTTACAAAATTTTAACCTCTTTACCTTGATGTCTCCTATGGTTCCAGTATCCTGCCTCCTGATGATAGGGAACTGTAGTGTAAGGGTACCAGACCCCTCCGGTTCCTCTACCTCTCTCACAAGCTGGGCTGGACCATCAAATCTTACTATACCATTAGGGTCACCAAACTTGGAGATCTGTCAAATGAAAAATTAAACTTATGTGATACAATGCTGTATTTCCATTTTTGATCACATCTATACTACAATGAAACAAGAGATGTTTGTAAAACATATA
This sequence comes from Fragum sueziense, assembly GCA_963680895.1. NCBI lineage: Eukaryota > Metazoa > Mollusca > Bivalvia > Cardiida > Cardiidae > Fragum > Fragum sueziense. Next base: position 4,974,234 of record OY804598.1, read on the forward strand.
TGCCCCCTCAAGGGCCTACATTTTATGTAGGTCAAAGTCCAAGATCAAGTTAACAAGGTCCAAGGTCATGGTCAAATATGAAAGGTCTTGCTAGGAGATATCTATGTGTGAAATATCAAAGCTGAATATGTAAAAGTAAAATGAAATATAAGCCAGGTTAAAGTTTTTAAAAGTAGGTCAAATGCAAAGGTCAAGGTCATGGTCAAATGTGAAAGGTCTTGGTTGGAGGTGTCCATGTGTGAAATATCAAGGCTGTAGGTGTAAAAGGACATCAGATATATTCCTGTTTTAAGTCTTTTTAAAAGTAGGTCAAACTCCAAGGTCAAGGTTGCAATATTCAAGGTCATGGTCAAATGTGAAAGGTTTTGGTAGGAGGTGTCTATGTGTGAAATATCAAGGCTGTTGGTGTTATAGGACATAAGATAAAGGCTAGGTTAAAGATTTCTTAAAGTATGTAAAAATCAAAGGTCAAGGTCACACAGGCCAAGGTCATGGTCAAATGTGAAAGGTCTTGGTAGGAGGTGTCCATGTGTAAAATATTGAGACTGTATAGGTAACAGGACATGAGATATAGGCCTAGTTTAAGTTTTTTTTTAAAGAAGGTCAAACTCCAAGGTCAAGGTCCAAGGTCATGGTCAAAAGTGAAATGTCTTGGTTGGAAGTGACCATGTGTGAAATATCAAGGCTGTATGTGTAAAATGACATGAATTATAGGCCAGGTTAATATATTATAAAAGTAGGTCAAACACCAAGGTCAAGGTCACAAGGTCCAAGGTCATGGTCAAATGTGAAAGGTATTGGTCGTAGGTGTCTATGTGTCAAATATCAAGACTGTATGTGTAAAAGGACATGATATATCGGCTAGGTCAAGTTTTTTTTAAAAGTAGGTCAAAATCCAAGGTCAAGGTCACAAGGTCCAAGGTCATGGTCAAATGTGAAAGGTCTTGGTAAGATGTGTCCATGTGTGAAATATCAAGGCTGTATGTGTAATAGCATATGAGATGTAGGCCCAGTTTAATTTTTTTAAAAGTAGGTCAAACTCAAAGGTCAGAGTCACAAGGTCCAAGGTCATAGTCATGTGTGATAGGTCTTGGTCCGAGGTTTCCATTTGTCAAATATCAAGGCTGTATAATGTAAAAGGACATGATATATCTGCCAAGTTAAAGTTTTTAAAAAGTAGGTCAAACTCCAAGGTCAAGGTCACAAGGTCATGGTCAATTGTGAAAGGTCTTGGTAGGAGGTGTCCATGTGTGAAATATCAAGGCTGTATGTGTAATAGGTCATGAGATATATGCCCACTTTAATTTTCTTTAAAGTAGGTCAAACTCCAAGGTCAAGGTCACAAGGTCCAAGGTCATGGTCAAATGTGAACGATGTTGATAGGAGGTATCTATGTGTGAGATATCATCAAGGCTGTATGTGTAAAAAGACATGAGATATAAGCAAGATTTGATAGGCAAGGTTACGATTCTTATGCACTGCACCTCTCCATAATGAAATCTATCCACCTGTAAAGTTTCATGATTCTACCTTACATACTTTTTGAGTTGTGCTCCGGACAAGAATCAAGTTATAAAATCAATAAAGGGCAATAACTCAAAAAATTTGATCAGCAGAGTTACGGTTCTTGTGCACTGCACCTCTTCATAATGAGATCTATCCACCTGTAAAGTTTCATGATTCTACCTTTCATACTTTTTGAGTTGTGCTCCGGACAAGAATCAAATTTGAAAATCAACAAAGGGCAATAACTACAAAAATATGATTGGCAGAGTTACGGTTCCTGTGCACTGCACCTCTCCATAATGAGAGCTATTAACCTGTAAAGTTTCATGATTCTACGTTACATACTTATTGAGTTATGCTCCGGACAAGAATCAAATTTGAAAATCAACAAGGGGCAATAACTCCAAGAATTTGATCTACAGAGTTACGGTTCTTATGCACTGCACCTCTCCATAATGAGATCTATCCACCTATGAAGTTTCATGATTCTACCTTACATACTTTTTGAGTAATGCTTCGGACAAGAATCAAGTTATAAAATCAACAAAGGGCAATAACTCAAAAAATTTGATCGGCAGAGTTACGGTTCTTGTGCACTGCACCTCTCCATGATGAGATCTATCCACCTGTAAAGTTTCATGATTCTACCTTTAATACTTTTCGAGTTATGCTCCGGACAAGGTTTGGTCTACGGACAGACCGACCGACCAGCCGACCGACCGATCGACACTTGCAAAACAATATACCCCCATTTTCTTCAAAAGGGGGCATAATTACCTGTCGACTGTATATGTGCTTTAGAATACTGATTCTCCAACTTGTCAAATTACAAAAGCAATAAGAATGTACTTTGTGTTAGAGTTGAATAATCTAAGAATTGATATTGGAGCAGCTGAGCTCTTAAAGCTGGAGAGAGTGAATAAATGGACAAAATTTATTTAGAATGGCTTTCATTTCTTTATCTGCAAGACAACAGAAACATAACTTACAGATAGTGTAACTTTTCCTGTAGTAGGACTAACTTCCCCATTTCCCACATTTTGTGGAGAACCAATCACCGTCTGTAGCTCTATAATGTAGACCTTTTCTACCTCCCAACTGGAGAACGGTTTTATATCCAGGGTAAAAGTTCTCTCCCCTGACTGGCCATCCTCCCACACCAGGGAGCCAGAGGTCAACTCTCGATTACCAACAACATAGGCTATATCGTTTGTCTCCTGTAGAGGGGTCAGGTAGTTGTTGGGCCCCATGATTCTCCAGAGTACCTGAATACCAGAAGAAACATTGCTGGTTTTAAACAAACAACTCATAACTGCAGCTTGTTTTGAGCTGCTGTTACCAGGTTTTTGTTGAAAAGCACTGATATTAAATGCAGATTAGAAAATTGTCACTGAAATTGTGTCTGGCATCTGTAAAATATTTTTTCAGGAGGATATTTTCAAGGTTTTGTTTTCCTATTCAAAATTGAGCTTTGCAATCAAATTTTTGTCAAATATCGTCATCTAAATATCTGGAAAAAGTCTTATCCAATGAACATTTTTTGAAAACACTTTTTATGTATATTTTCATACATAAAAAGTTTCATCAAAATTATGATTGTTAAAAAAATACTTTCATTAATTCAATGAAATTATGAGTCACTGAGAATGATCATTTCATTAGATTGCAATAGATATTTAATAGATACAGAGCCATAGATAAGAGGGGGTAAAGACATTCTAACATTTTTATTCCAAATCAAGACCCTTTGTTGTTGTTCTCAATTTGATGAGAATATTCTTATATGTACCAACACAACAAAGGGTGTAATGAACATTGAAGGATGTCTGCATTTTGAAAAGCCATTACACCCTCTTATCTGTAGCTCTGATAGATAATATGAAACATGAATGTATACATACAGTTTGTTCACCAAGCAGTCCCCCAGTTCTCTCTACAGAGAACAATCTCTGTATTTTCTGTGCCGGGTTTGGTATCACAATATCCAGGGGTCCTTTAAAACCAAACCGACCATTAGGGTAGTCAGACTTGGCTATTGTTACTGTAGATATTGTGTTGGCTCCAAGCAAAGCTCCACCTGCAACAAGAAAGAAACTTTCATTTGTCATAGTATTTCAAGATCATATGTCTCTCCTTTTCAACAAAATCCTTGTGACTGCAGCTTACAACAAGCTGCAGTTACATGGTTTTTGTTGAATAATGACGACATGCATTTACTGGCTGAGTTGAAAACTTCATTTTGTTTAAATCTGATCTTGGATAAATCAAAAGGATAATTGTTATTGAGTGAATTATATTTGATCCTAAACTCTTTACCATACCCAAATATTTTAGCTAAAGGCTAGTCCAAACTGAAAATAGTTGCAGACCACGAAATTAATGCTAACAGTCATGTTAAAATTTCCTGGTTAGAGCAAACTTTGAAGGAGAAAGAGACAATGTCAATTTTAAAGCTGATGTAGTTTACAGGCTTGACAATAGAATCTAAGTAAATTAGACCTACAGTTTTGAAAATATTGAGGAAGAAAAGAAAATGCTTATAGTCAAAGATTCTTACAAGGTCATTCTTACAAGGCAAAATGAGCACTTCATTGATAATAAGACATTCCGTGCAAGTTATATTTTCACTTTGACATATTACCTGAAGCACTAGTGAGCTCCACTCTAAAAGTCTCCTTATACTCCATTTCTGTGTCGTCTCTTATCACAACATCTATTGTCGCGTTTCGTTCTCCATCACCAAAAGTAACTTCCCCTGAGGGTAGGACGTAATCTACGCCCTCCTCTGCAGTCTCGTTGTACGTCATGTAGAATATGGACACTTCACCAAAATTACCCCCCTTTCTGATGAGTGGTATTCTAGCTACACCTTCCTCTTCAGTTACTGTTAAAAGAAAATTAATAATATTATTTTCAAAAAACCATCCTCACATTTAACCTAAATATAGAATCATAATTTCTAAACCAACCAAATGTTTATAAATATTGCATATTGTAATTGAATGACATTATAATTATAATTGAACTAGGATCTGGAAAAATGTCCCTAATGGCATTTAATACAGCCATGTTTCAAGATCAACCTGTGCTTTGGGGCACTTTGATCTGGATCCATGTTAGTCTTGAATGGTTGCTACAGACCATAAAGCAGCTATGGGAGAACATACTTCCTGATCAGACTGCATGTGTTGATCTGAAACCATGTTGGGCTAAAAAACCGCAGGGGATCTTTTTCCAGATCCTGGCTAAACTAAAAATCTATCTCTAAAGGTCTTCAAATACCCCCCCCACACACACACACACACATATACACACACTACATTTGTCTAGACAAGCATTTTTATCGAAAACAAAAGGCAGTAACTCACAAAATAAACAAGGTAGAGTAATGCTTCTTGTAAATTGCACTTCCTCTTATTAAGATCTATCTACCCATGACATTTCATGATCATGGCTACTATACTTACAGAGATATGCTCTGGACAAGTATTTCTACACTTATGCATGGACAGGCAGAGACAGACAGACATGCTGATTCCAGTTTACCCCCTAAAACATTTGTTTAGCAGGGTAATAAGTTCTATTTATCTGAATTGTTTTACCTGTAAATTCCACAGCATCAGCAGTAAATTCAATAGTTCCCTCTGCATTGTCATTCCTCTCTATAATAATCTCCTTTACACTCAACGATCCTATACTAGGTCTCATGTCCAACTGTAAACCATCTATAACAGTGAAGTTACCAGAACTGAAAATACATGGTATTCAAAACTTACCCTTTCTCAAACAATTTATAACAAATATGATCATTATTATATTCATTACTTAGCTAAAACAATGCTTGAGACTGAACTACCAGTCTAGCAGTGGTCAAGTCAAGACTCGTAAAACCTCACTGGCCCTTCTGCTTTTAATTCTTTAAAAAACAGTAAAGAGAAATTGAAGTAGGTGTTAAAAAATACCAAATTTGTGAGCAAAAAAATTAAGAAAATATTGAGGCAAAAGAAAACAAGATGTGTTTGTGAAACACAAATGCCCCCGAAATGGCCATTTTTCGAAAATGTTAAGTTTTCGTGGAGTAAAGGGTTATCAAGGGTTAAGGATGACCTTGAGGAAGGTCAAATTGCATGGAACAGGTAGATATCATTGAAAGGAAGTTGCATACTAAATTTGAGATTTGTATGTCAAATACTTTTGGAGAAAAGGCAAAGGTTAAGTCTTCGGAGTAAAAGGTTAAGTTTTCGTAGAGTAAAGGGTTGATAAGGGTTAACGGATGACCTTGAGGAAGGTCAATTTGCATGGAACAGATAGATATCAATTCATTGAAAGGAAGTTGCATACCAAATTTGAGCTTTGAATGTCAAATACTTTTGGAGAAAAGGCAAAGGTTAAGTTTTCGGACAGACAGACGGACAGACGGACGGACACGAGTAAAATAATATGCCCCCGATCTCTCGATACGAGGGCATAAAAATGCTGATTAGCAGCATTTTTCTCTTTTGCCTCAACTCTTTCCAAAGCTTTTTAAACAGGGAACGTCAAAACCAGGTCTTGTTTGGAGGAAGGGTTAAAGGGAAGTTGACATAAGTCATGAATACCTTTGATCTACTAGTCTAGCCGTTGTCAAGTTCAGATAAAAACTTTCTTGATCCTGACCATGTTGGAAGGTTAGTGTGTTATCCTCGGAGAAGAAATGAAACAATTTTAAGAAAATATGACCATTATTCAAGCTCACCTCTGATCTACTAGTCTTGCAGCGGTCAAGTTTAGATAAAAACTTTCTGGTCCTTCTGCTATATCATCCTGTGTTAATTGTACATCTATAAACAGCTGGTCCTGACCATGTTGGAAGGTCAATGTGTTATCCTCAGAAAAGAAATCTTCAGGTGCTGTAGCTGTCCCCTCCTCTGTTTTGTACTGCACAAATACCTGGCCATTCAGGCCACCTCGTCGAATAATGGGAAAACTGATCTGTAATAAACAACATAAAATGTATGTTCAAATGAAAAGTGGCTTAGAAATGTTTCTTAAAAGAACATGGAAATTCTAAAGGAAATTCTGAAGAAACCTCATAATTAGTGAAATTGAAATTTAATTTTATGATATACCTGTAAAATGCCTCCGTCAATTCTAAAATAACCTTCTTATTTATGACTGTTTCATTACAATCATAACCTTGTATGTAGTAATTCTACAATGTTTTATATCTGGTAAACAGTATTTTCATCTTTTGTCTCATTGTTTCCCCAAGCTATTTCTGTCCCAGCAAGCAATTTGTATGGGTCCCATATGGGTCCCTTATGGGCACCTTTATGGGTCCCATAAAGGCAACCCATATGGGACCCATTTAGGATGTGCAACTGGGGGCCGTATGGGTCCTATCTGGGCAGCCCATATACATGCAATCTGGGACCCATATGGGTCCCAAATGGGCAGACCCATATAGACAGCCCTGATCTAACCCATTTCTATTGGCTTTCGTTTGGTGTTGATCGAAGATGAAAACCTTCCAGAGCTCCTCGCTCAGAAGGGGTAATTATTCCCCATCATGGAGGATTAAGGTCTCGCCAGGTATGTCTGACGACCTTGACACATTTTCTAAGGTTTGATACCTAAGAATTTGGTCTTAACTGTCATAACATTTTCGAGGCTTTCTATAACTATCTATATGTTTTTTTGATATATTTTTATGTCTAGATTTATTTCTATCTTTTTTTGAAAATGTGTACACAATTTAATTTCTTTTAACAGAACCATATAGGATTATCAAGCCAAATGCTTTCTTTACATAAACGCTTTGTAAAAACATGATTTATTGTCAAGATTTTGAATTATTTCCCTTTAATATACATAAAACTCCTTGTAACACACTAATTGATAAGATTATGTTAGTGATTTGAACAGACTAATTACAGTTTAAACACCGTTAAAACGACAAAATAATTCGGATGATCCAACATGAAGCCCATGTTTAAACAAGAGGCCCAGGAGGGCCTGAATCGCTCCACTGGTTAAAGTGGAAGAATTATCCCACGATTTCTTGTAAGCCTTACACAGGGGCAGCCAAATCTTGATATTTGTGAATAAATTTTGAAAAGAGACTCAAAGAACATTCTTGCAAAGTCTGGTTACAATTGGCCTTATGGTTGATTTTTAAAGAATTTTCTTATGATTTCTGTAAGTCTGATAAGCCCCTTTCTCCCTGCCACAGCCACATTTTTTTGACAAATATAAAAATTTGTGAACAAATTTTAAAAAGAACGACTAAAGGCTCATTCCTGCAAAGTTTGGTTCAATTGGGCACACTGGTTGATTTTTTAAGAATTTTCTTATGATTTCTTTAAGTCTGATAAGCCCCTTCCTCCCTGCCATGGCCACATTTTTTGACAAATGTAAACAAGCTGAAAATTACACCAAGGCAAGATCTTATAGTCACCAACATTTTGTGAAAGTTTTGTTTAGATTTGTCAATATTTGTAGTTGCTAGAGTGAAATCAAAGTCAAAATAGAGTTGAAAATGGCAATTTTGTCAAATTCAAGGGCACATAACTCATGATATATAATTCCGATCAAGCTAAAAATTATACCCAGGCAGGATATTATGCTTATATATATTCTGTCCAAGTTTTGTCTTGATTAGTTGATATTTGTAGATTTTAGAGTAAAAATAAAGTCAAAACCAGCTATTTTTGACATTCAAGGGCAGATAACTCAGGTTATTCTGGTTCGATCAAAATTCTTTGAAGGAATCTGAGAAAGGGTCACCCAAGGATCATTCCTGTGAAGTTTGGTTGAAATACATCCAGTAGTTTCTGAGGAGAAGATTTTTAAAGAAAAAGTTAACGGACGGACGGACGGACGCACGGACGGACGGACGCACGCACGCACGACGGACACAACGCCATGACAATAGCTCGCTGGCCTTCGGCCAGTGGAGCTAAAAACGATATTGACAAAGAATGTACTTCTGTACAATATAGCGCAGAAAAAAACTTATGCAAAAGAAGAAAATGCCGATTATCAACTTTTGCTAATATCTCTAGGCCTATGCTTTTTTTTTTTTTTTTTTTTTTTTTTTTTTTTGCCATTTAGGCCTACCTTTCTATTAGAGAAGTCAATACCAGGTTTTGTTCGAGAAAGGATTAGACATGTCTTATTGTGTTGCCTTACTTGTCTTGCTGAATCTAATGTTGTTGTTTTTCAATTTGTATTGATTTGATGGTCATTAATTTTGATGGATATAAATAAGATCACCAGTCAAATTGAAAACTTATAATTCTATAGGCAACATGATTCAGATTATGGATATTTTAGATGTGCTCATGTATACATAATTATTCTGTTGTACTTGAATGGGCGCAAGCCGATTATTGTAACTGGGACCCCCATAGTCAAAACAACATGGGCTTTCCTACATAGGTCCTATATGGGCATACCCATATGGGCTTGCCCATACACAGCCCATATGCTGGGAATATGGGACCAATCTGGGTCCGTTATGATCAAACCCACATGGGCTTACCTACATAGGTCCTATTTGGGTCCAATATGGGCCTACCCACATGGGCTTACCCATACACATCCCATATAGGACCCATATAAGCATGTTTGCTGGGGTTTAGAGACATCAAAACCTGGCCTTGTTTGTTAAAGGGTTAAACACTTACAGAGAACCTATCTTCAGTTGTAATATAAGTCTGTGGTAGATCAAACACAAATTGTCCATGTGGATGATCACTGGCCACAAACACAATGTCACAAGTTATGGCCCTTGATACTTCAGACAAGAGGGCGCCACCAGTAGCCGAGTTCAGCTGGAGGGTGTAGACGGATCGTAATTCAGGTATTGTGTCATCTAAAGCCTGCAAGGTCAAATAAATCAATCATTAACAAGATGTGTTTGTGAAACACCAATGCACCGGAAATGGACTATGTACACAAGTAAATCAATATGCCCCGGATCTTTCAATACTGGGGGCATACAGGAAGAGAAAATCAACATCCAAATATTATGTCTAACTTCAAAAAATTTGCTGAAAAAAAAACAAACACCCAAAAAGCATGCAAGCACCTATAAGAAACATGGTTGATGGAAATGTCAGGAGGTGGGCGACTGTGAGGGCAAGGTAATTCAGTTTCAGTGGTAAAAACAAATAATCCAAAGTCACATTTGGATGACAATGAATACTGTACCTGTAAAGTAATAGCAGCTTTCTGTTGTAGGTCCACAATATTGAGTATCCCCTCTACTTGTAAGAAGGCACTTTCATCTCGAGGTGTTATCGACCAAGATACAGCAATGTCTCCATATATCCCTTCTCCTCTTGTCACAATGATCTGAACTTTACCATTGTAGTTAGCCTCGGATTCACCTGGTTCACCTAACCATGTAAAATACTCATGAGAAATCTGCTTAATTTATATACAAATATCTCCATATTGTTGCTTTTCAACAAAAAGTTACCTCGTAACTGCAGCTTGTTTTAAGCTGCAGTTACAAGGTTTTTGTTGAAAAGCATCGATATAACCTTCTCCTCTTGTCACAATAATCTGAACTTTACCATTGTAATTAGTCTTTGATTCGCCAGGCCCACCTATTTATACAGAAGTAATCAAGTTAACCCTTTCCCCAATAACAAATTTATAGTGAAATCCAATTTGAAAATCGCTGAAAATGACAAATGGATGTTTATAAAAATAATCTGTGTATAATATAGCAAAGAAAATGTTGATGCATCACTGTTTTGCATTTATTCCTCTTTTTCTACAACACAAAATAACATTGGAAATATACCCCAGTTATTCTGTAAAAATGTCATCCTCATTAGTCAATATGGATAACAATATAGTTCCATAGTTCATAGCATTCTTGTATAAATTTTTGGGTATTGAATTAAACAAAACTAGAACTGTCACAGGATGTGACCTGATACCCCCGCACAAGCTTTCAATACAAAAAAAGGCAATAAGTGTACCAAGTTTAAAGGTGCTAAGCACTTATGGTTTAGAAGATATGGTCCAGACAAAAATGCAAGGGTACAAACAGCAAAGGGCAATAACTGTAAAAGGTTGGCATGGCAGAGTAACGGTTCTTGTACATGACACTTCTGCACAATGAGACGTATAAGTGTACCAAGTTTGAAGTTGCCAGCACTTATGGTTTAGAAGATATGGTCCGGACAAAAATGAAAGGGTAAAAACAACAAAGGGCAATCACTCAAATTGTAGGCATGGCAGAGTAATGATTCTTGTACATAGCACTTCTGAACAATGAAATGTATAAGTGTACTAAGTTTGCAGTTGCTAGCAGATATGGTTATGAAGATATGGTCAGAACATAAATGTAAGGGTACAAACAACAAAGGGCAATATGTCAAAAAGTGGGCATGGCATAGTAATGGCTATTGTACATGACATCCCCACAATGAGAACTATAAGTGTACCAAGTTTGAAGATGCTAGCACCTATGGTTTAGAAGATATGGTCCGGACAAAAATGCAAGGGTACAAACAACAAAGGGGCAATAACTCAAAAAGCGGGTGTGGCAGAGTAAAGATTATTGTACATTATACTTCCCCACATTGTGATCTATAAGTGTACCTAGTTTGAAGATGCTAGCACTTATGCTTTAGAAGATATGGTCCGGACAAAAATGCAAGGGTACAAACAACAAAGGGCAATAACTCAAAAAGCGGGCGTGGCAGAGTAAAGATTATTGTACATAACACTTCCCCACATTGAGATCTATAAGTGTATTTAGTTTGAAGATGCTAGCACTTATGGTATAGAAGATATGTTCCCGGACAAAAATGTAAGGGTACAAACAACAAAGGGCAATAACTCAAAAAGTGGGCGTGGCAGAGTAATGGCTATTGTACATCGGACTTCCCACAATGAGATGTATAAGTGTATGAAGTTTGAAGTTGCTAGCACTTATGGTTTAGAAGATATGTTCCAGATAAAAATGCAAGGGTACAAACAACAAAGGGCAATAACTCAAAAAGTGGACGTGGCAGAGTAACGATTGTTGTACACGAGACTTCCCCTCAATAAGATCTATAAGTGTGCCAAGTTTAAAGTTGGTAGCATATATTGTTTAGAAGATATGCTCTGGAGAAGTATTTTTTCCACAGACAGACAGACATACATACATACATACAGACAGACAGGTTGATTCCAGTATACCCCCTAAAACATTCGTTTTGCGGGGGTATAATAAAACATTGGTTTTGCGGGGGGTATAAAAACATTCGTTTTGCAGGGGTATAATAAAACATTCGTTTTACGGGGGTATAATAATAGTTGATGTTATTTAGAGCAGTTAATTATGGCATGACTTACCTATATAGACTGTTCTATAGGGAGGCATGATAGATATAGTACCACTAGCCCCTGGGTCAGGCAGCACTATAATGAGAGCATCACCCTGTGTGTGGGATATATCGGCATTGTTATCTGCGGTGATCAACGATGCCCTGTAACGTTCCTCACCCTCTAGTATGCTGTCTGGTTTAGTACGCAAAATCAGGGCCTTGGTCTTCTCTCCCTATGAGCAGAAAAAAATATGTGAAATTAGATGGTAACTAGAACTGTCGCAAAGCGGACAAATACCCCCCACTAGCGCGTTTTTACTGAAAAAGTGCTATAGGTCAAAATGGTTCTTGACTTAGAGCACGGAAACGGATTTTAAACAAAGTCCAATTGTGACCTTGACCTTTGACCTTCATGACCCAAAAACAATAGGACACCTCCTTGGGTCATGGGCAAAAACTGTGTAAAGTTTCACGGCCCTAGGTCAAACGGTTCTTGACTAAGAGCACGGAAATGGATTTTAAACAAAGCCTAACTCTGACCTTGACCTTTGACCTTCGTAACCCCAAAACAATAGGGCACCTCCTTGGGTCATGGGCAACAACTGTGTGAAGTTTCATGATCCTATGTCAAACGGTTCTTGAGTTAGAGCACGGAAACGAAATTTTAAATTTTAACTTCTCCAACACACACACACACACACACACACATTAAAAAGTTCAAAGTGGCATAACTCTAAAACTTATCACTGGATCAGGATGAAAATTACAGGTGCACAACTTCATATGATGGGAAACAACCTGATAAAATTTCAGCACAATTGATCAAAAACTGTGGGAGGAGAAGATGACACAAATTTATGTCCATGGACGGACAGACAGATAGATGGACAACCTGATTCCAGTATACCCCCATAACTTCGTTGTTGGGGGTATAATAAGGGACAACTGAATAAGAACCCTAAATATGTTTTGGCGCAAAACCACCTAGAACTGCAAAAGCAGAGAATTCATTCATTCTAAACTCTACACAACAGCCTGCCTTTGAAGGGTAATGGGGAAATGTTTACACCATTTGAACAATTTGTAAATAAAGTGTACCTGTACCTTAAACTTTATTCTTAATAACACTTCAAGAAAATGGCAATTTCTTGGATTATGAGCAACATTTTTATTAAAATTTTATGCCTCTAGGCCAAACCATTGAGGAGTTATAAAGCAAATAAATATTTTTCAGACAAAGTTGACCAGTGACCTTGACATACATAAAGTTAAAATCCTGTAATATCACCTTGTGTTATTATGAAGCATACTATTATTTTACTTTTATGTAATTTACCTGAGCAAACAGCATGGTACCAGTGTGTGGTTCATAGAAGTCATACACAGCTTCAGCATTCAGCCTCCACTGTACATTAACAACACCCTCAGATCCCTGTATTCTCTCTACCATCAACCTGACTTCTCCATCAGGATCATCCTCTGTACGAGACTCACGAACAACTGCCTGTCGGGTAAGAATGGAGAAAGACATCAGTGCAGCAGTCAATGAATATGAGATTGATCTATGGGTGAATTACATACATGGGATGCCATGGTCTAATGGTAGCACACTGACTTACAGATCAAAGGGGCCTTGGTTCAAATCCCTCTGGTGCCATATAAAACTTTCTGAGCAAAACAGTTAGTCCCCACGTTAATTCTCTCCACCCACGTATATAAATTGGTACATGGGAGAGTTAAAAGCTAAAGTGCTGTGGCTGCCACAGGCGCCTTCTGTAAACAGCCAACTTAAAACTCATTAATTATGGGGTATAAAATAGGCATAATACATTTTTATTTAAAAAAGTTTGCCTTCTGCGGCAACTTTCAAATTGAAAAACCCTTAAATATTGATGTTTAGAAGAGGGTAAACATAAATTTCTAATCTGCTTGTTACCTCAGTTGTGACAAATCTAAAGAGTCCATTAGGAGAGTCATTCTTCAGTATAGCTATCCTAACAGAGCTGGCAGGACCCAGCAATGCTCCTCCGGTTACACTGATCAGCTTAATGTCAAATGTCTGAAAAGAAACAAGATGTGATTGTGAAATATCTATACCCCCACCCCCTAAAATTGTCATTCTTCAGTATAGCAATCCTAACAGAGCTGGCAGGACCCAACAATGCTCCTCCGGTTACACTGATCAGCTTAATGTCAAATGTCTGAAAAGAAACAAGATGTGATTGTGAAATATCTATACCCCCACCCCCTAAAATTGTCATTCTTCAGTATAGCAATCCTAACAGAGCTGGCAGGACCCAACAATGCTCCTCCGGTTACACTGATCAGCTTAATGTCAAATGTCTGAAAAGAAACAAGATGTGATTGTGAAATATCTATACCCCCACCCCCTAAAATTGTCATTCTTCAGTATAGCAATCCTAACAGAGCTGGCAGGACCCAACAATGCTCCTCCGGTTACACTGATCAGCTTAATGTCAAATGTCTGAAAAGAAACAAGATGTGATTGTGAAATATCTATACCCCCACCCCCTAAAATTGTCATTCTTCAGTATAGCAATCCTAACAGAGCTGGCAGGACCCAACAATGCTCCTCCGGTTACACTGATCAGCTTAATGTCAAATGTCTGAAAAGAAACAAGATGTGATTGTGAAATATCTATACCCCCACCCCCTAAAATTGTCATTCTTCAGTATAGCAATCCTAACAGAGCTGGCAGGACCCAACAATGCTCCTCCAGTTACACTGATCAGCTTAATGTCAAATGTCTGAAAAGAAACAAGATGTGATTGTGAAATATCTATACCCCCACCCCCTAAAATTGTCATTCTTCAGTATAGCAATCCTAACAGAGTTAGCAGGACCAAACAATGCTCCTCCGGTTACACTGATCAGCTTAATGTCAAATGTCTGAAAAGAAACAAGATGTGATTGTGAAATATCTATACCCCCACCCCCTAAAATTGTCATTCTTCAGTATAGCAATCCTAACAGAGCTGGCAGGACCCAACAATGCTCCTCCAGTTACACTGATCAGCTTAATGTCAAATGTCTGAAAAGAAACAAGATGTGATTGTGAAATATCTATACCCCCACCCCCTAAAATTGTCATTCTTCAGTATAGCAATCCTAACAGAGCTGGCAGGACCCAACAATGCTCCTCCGGTCACACTGATCAGCTTAATGTCAAATGTCTGAAAAGAAACAAGATGTGATTGTGAAATATCTATACCCCCACCCCCTAAAATTGTCATTCTTCAGTAGAGCAATCCTAACAGAGTTAGCAGGACCAAACAATGCTCCTCTTGTTACACTGATCAACTTAATGTCAAATGTATGAAATAGAACAATATTAATGTGATACTATAATGTAAGTAAGAAGTATCACCTATACGATAGCCAATATAAACTTACGTTTAACTTACTTTCCCTGGACCAAGTGTAAGCCTAAGGCCTCTGGGGGTCCTTCTGTTTGTCTTCTTGTACTGTTTGTGTGAGTGCTGTAGCAGCTCGGAGTGAATTTTCTTGGGTGGTTTTTCCAATGGTTGTTTATTCTGCTTTTAAAGGAGTTAATGCTGGGTGCGGTTACAACATCGTTAGGGAGTGAATTCCATACGTCTACAACACGGTTGCTGAATGAGTGTTTCCGCTGTTCTGTTCGTGACCTCTTTTTGAATACTGTAAAAGTCTATTTATTCACGAGGACAATATTTTCGCTAATTTTCGCGAATGGGTTATCCCGCGAATTCATCTTTCTCGTGAATATAACAGTGTGTAGAGTGCCGGAGATTACCGATGGTAAGCAGAGTATCGGAACCTTCCGAAATCAAATAATTATACATGTTTATGTTGTTGCTAGTAGATCTAGGCCTACATCAAAATCGATTATTATCATAATTGCTCATATTTAATGTATACCTATTAAACTTATATATCGGAGTTCTTTTGACTTTGAAACGATAAAAATGTTTAAAAGAGTTGCTTTTCGCATATAAGTAATCAATGTAAGCTATACAAAAACATGAAGGAGAAAGGACGTTCTATACTTTGAAAACCGATTATTATATAGGAACAATAGTTTTTGATACCTGTATTATCCCTTTAACAGGTGATAATTGAACAAAGATGCAAAGACAGGTATAAAGTTAGTAGAGGTGTGAAAAATATTTCACACAAACATCGCTTATGTATTTATCTAATTTAAACGGACCTGTACAGAAATAAATGAATCGAAGATTTCCAGAAAATGACGGAAACACACGATCTTTATATCAGCCACTCGCGAATTTATAAACTCGCGAATATATCCGAGACAGCAAAATCGCGAAATGTTGAGCTCGCGAAAATAAAGACTTTTACAGTAGTTTTAGACTATTCCCGCGTGTTCTGTCGTTAGTGGATAATTGTAATAACTCACAATTGGTTGTATCATATTTATGCAATATTTTGAACACTTGTATCATATCCGCCCTTTCTCTATGATATTCTAAGGACGGTATTCCTAATTGTAGAAGCCTTTCTGTATATGATAAATTTCTTCAAGTTGGAACTAGTTTTGTCGCTCTTCTTTGCACATTTTCGATGGAGATTTTATGTTTTTTGAGATAAGGCGACCATACAGGACTAGCGTACTCTAAATGAGGTCTAACAAGTGCTTTGTAAAGTTGTAAAAACATGGTTTTGTCCAGGTAGTTGAAACTTCTGCGGATTATACCGAGATTTTGGTTAGCCTTTGTGATCTTTGAGTTGATATGGGTGTCAAATTGAAGGTTTCTGTCTATGATTACCCCTAGGTCCTTTTCTTCATTCACGTTTGTTATTTTGAGTGACTCATTATTTACTGTCTTCATGAAGTAGTCTGTTTGTTCGTCTTTCTTCCCTATATTCAGTCTTTTGCACTTTGTTGTGTTGAAGTCGAGGCTCCAATCAATAGACCATTTGCATAGTGCGTCTGTCGTAGCTTGTAGTTTAATCATATCGTTTGGGGCTTCTATTGAAGTATATGTTTTGGTATCGTCAGCGAACAGCTTCACATTGGTCACTGCTTTTTCCGGTAGGTCGTTGATAAATATGAGGAATAGCGTTGGACCTAATACGCTGCCTTGAGGTACTCCACTGGTAACTGCTTGTTTGGTCGAATGGTTGTTATTCACTACCACGGACTGATGTCTGTTATGGAGGAAATTCTCGATCCAGTTGAGTACATTGCCAGAGATCCCATATGACTTTATTTTTTCGAGGAGTTTTTTGTGAGAAAGAGTGTCAAAAGCTTTCTTAAAGTCGTAGAAGATTATATCTGTTTCTTTGGAGCGGTCTTGAGCTTGTGACCAGTCTTCAAGTGACTCAAGTAGTTGTAATTGACAGGATTTCCCTTTTAAAAAGCCATATTGTTCTTTCGCAAAAAGGTCGTTCGAGGCCATATGTAATATAATCTGCTCATTTATTATCTTTTGTAGAAGGTTTGCACATATTGGACTAAGGCTGATAGGTCTATAGTTCTCCGTTTTATGTCTGTCCCCACCTTTAAAGATTGGCACTACGTCTGAATATTTCCACTGGTCTGGCAGTATTCCACTCTTGACTGACATGTCAAATATTTTTGTTAGTGGGTAGCAAAGCTCTTCTTTACATTCGATTATCAGCTTAGGGTGTAGATTGTCTGGCCCACTGGTTTTGCTTGCTTTCAGCCCATTTATGATAGATACTTCTGATAGATAATTACAAAATCTCTTCCATAGAAATCTGAAAGTTGCAGGTCTTTCAAGAAATGCATATGTATCTATTCTTATTACAAACCTAGAGACTAATCTAAACATTCTTCCTTCAAAAACTCAAAATTTCATGTCCTAAAAAATATCAATACATGCTCATATCAAACTGAAAATTAAAACAAATTTGAGTTTTTACAAGAGCTTCCCAGAGCGGCGCATATACGCCCGAGAGGGGCTTGTCAGTAAATTTAGCCATTTTTTCAATTCAAGGGCAGATAATTTAAATATGAAAAGTTATCAAAATTTTGTTTGCACGACAAGACACCATAGAGATTCATTGTGACTAGTTTGATTTAATTCTGGTTGAAACTGTAGGAGTTGCGCACAGGAGAAAATTGGCATTTTTGAGGAAATGGTCATATTTAGCTCCAGCTAGCTATTGTCATGGCGTTGTGTCCGTAGTGCGTCTGTGCGTCCGTCCGTTAACTTTTTCTTTAAACATCTTCTCCTCTTATACCAGTGGGCCAATTTTGACCAAACTTGGCAAGAATGTTCCTTAAGTGACCCTTTTCAAAACTGCTATGCAAATTTTTGATTCGTCAAAAAATGTGGGCTTGGCAGGGCGGGGCTTATCAGACTTAGAGAAATCATAAGAAAATTCTTTAAAAATCAACCATTGGGCCAATTTGAACCAAACCTGGCAGGAATGTGCCTTGGGTCATTCTTTTCAAAATTTGTTCACATTTTTTTACATTTGTCAAAAAATGTGGCCGTGGCAGGGAGAAAGGGGCTTATCAGACTTAAGGAAATCATAAGAAAATTCTTTAAAAATCAACCATTGGGCAAATTTGAACCAAACTTTGCAGGAATGTGCCTTGAGTCATTCTTTTCAAAATTTATTCACAATTTTTTACATTTGTCAAAAAATGTGGCCGTGGCAGGGAGAAAGGGGCTTATCAGACTTAAAGAAATCATAAGAAAATTCTTTAAAAATCAACCATAGGGCCAACTTGAACCAAACCAGGCAGGAATGTGCCTTAAGTCATTCTTTTTAAAATTTGTTCACAAATTTTTACATTTGTCAAAAAATGTGGCCATGGCAGGGAGAAAGGGGCTTATCAGACTTAAAGAAATCATAGAAAATTCTTTAAAAATCAAACAGTGTGCCCAATTTAACCAAACTTTGTGGGAATGTGCCTTGAGTCATTCTTCTTAAAATTTGTTCACAAATTTTTATATTTGTCTAAAAAGTGTGGCCGTGGCAAGGAGAAAGGGGCTTATCAGACTAGAGAAATCATAAGAAAATTCTTTAAAAATCAACCATTAGGCAAATTTGAACCAGACTTTGCAAGAATGTTCTTTGAGTTTCTCTTCAAAATTTATTAATAAATTTCAAGATTTGGCTGTGTAAGGCTTACAAGAAATCATGGGATAATTCTTCCACTTTAGCCAGTGGAGCGATTCAGGCCCACTTGGGCCTCTTGTTCCTTAAATTCAAGGGCAGATAATTCAAGAACGAAAACAATTATCTAAATTCCATAAGTGGTGTGCACAACTAGACACCATGGAGATTCATTGTGGCAAGTTTGATTAAATTCTGATCAAAACTGTAGGAGGAGTTGCGCACACAAGAAATTGCTAACAGACCAACAGAAGGACGGATGGACAGACAAACGATTAATTTTGTTTGCACAACAAGACACCATAGAGAATTATTGTGGCTAGTTTGATTAAATTCTGATTGAAACTGTAGGAGTTGGGCACAGGAGAAAATTGGCATTTTTGAAAAAATGGTCATTTTTCCTTAAATTAAAGGGCAGATAATTCAAAAATGAATAAATTCTGTAAGCGGTGTGCACAACTAGACACCATGGAGATTCATTGTGACAAGTTTGATCAAATTCTGATCAAAACTGTAGGAGTTGTGCACACAATAAAATGGGCATTTTTTTATTCAATGGAAGATAACTCAAGAACGAAAAGAGTTATCTAAATTCTGTAAGCAGTGTGCACAACTAGACACCATGGAGATTCATTGTAGCAAGTTTGATCAAATTCTGATATAAACTGTAGGAGAAATTGCGCACACAAGAAAATGCTAACGAACAGACGGACAGACGGATGGACAGACAGACAAGTGGGGCCATAACATAATACAACCCTTCGGGCGTACAATAATAAAAATGTCACCATTAACATACCTCCATATTTTCTGGTATGATATCATCAATCACCGTCACATAAAACGTAGCATGATCCTGATTATCTGCCAGGTTTAGAGTCCCACTAGATGGTGTAAAGTCAAGTATAGTTGCCTCCCTTGGCTCCGCCTGCCATGTCACAGTGACCGCTCCGAACAACCCAACTGATCTGGTGACTTGTAGAGGTATGGTAACATTGATGCCAAACTCTTCATAAACGTCTATACGACCTTCAATGTTCTGTAACAAGATATGATAGCCGTGTCACAAATAACAAGTAAGACAAATTACGCTAATTAGAATTGTGCCAATCAGAGTAACTCTGCTTATATTCATAATAAATATTCTTACTTGACGTAATGATAAAAACAAACTTATCGTTGTAACGGTGAAATGCAGTTCTCTTTAATAATATGCTCTTTTAAAGAAAAGCACTAATTCACCAACCTAAAAAAAACATGCCACTTCATCCCGCTGGAGGGTATGACAAACCATTTATGGTTTACTCAGAATTACCACTACAAAAAAAATACAAAAAGGGTAGAATATTCAGTAAAATCAAGCTTATACTTACAGTGGTAACATTAAACTGTACAATTCCTCTAGCATTATCGTTCTCTGATATGTTCACCTGTACAATATTACCCGGTATTCTGACACTAGGTTGTGATCCAGGGAGGGGTGTCATACCCATCAGGGTAACTCTGGTTATATTTACTATAAACTTCTCCTCTGCTTCCGGAATACCATCCTAGAAATATATCCATAAAGCTTGGGATCTTTTTCAAAACATTGTGATTACATGTATGAAAACATGTATTGGAAGTGCAAGATGTATTGAGTATTTTTGAGTGCAATATTGTTCAAGTCCTTAGATAAGGTTTTGTCCTTATTCCTGCATGTCAAAAGCATTCAAATGTGTCATAAGTTATCAAATATAATTATGTGCCCTTTATATCACAGATAAGTGAATAGATCGTTTTCCTTTTATCTTATTTTTTTTTTTTTGCAAATAATGTAAGCTTTCATGGGCAACCCCATGTTTTAGAATCACTGCATGGGTATGATTGATAATGACTAACATTTTACATTTGTTATTACATGTATTCATTTGACATGCCATCACCCAATCATTTTTGAGACAGTGTGTTCTTTCTTTGTTAAGTTAAAAATAAATTCCATACATCAAACTGTTAGTTACCTGTTTAATAATTATTTCTACAGCGACTCTTGTCACATTTTCTGGTATAATCACCATTCCCTGTCTGGATATATAATCTTCTCCTGATATAGCCTGATTCTGTATTGGGCTAGATTCATCCACTGAGGTGCTGAAATAACAAACACAAGTTTTGAACAATGTCAGAACTTAACCCATTACCATAACAGCAACATTTCAGACTTGTCAAAATTCAAAGATGTTGGAGACAATACTTTAAGTGAATGAAATTTGACATTTTGGGGTCTTTCAGGGTAGAAACATTGAGGAAAATGAAAAAATTGCTTGTCACAAGCAATTCCTTCATTTTCTACCATGTTTTCCAAAGCGTTTATCTCGTGAGGCGTCAAAAAGCATCGATGTCCAGTAATGTGTTAAACTATTGTAAGATGGATCAATACCCCATCATTTTGTTTGCAAATGAAGCTGCATTTCAATTTTTAATCTGTGTGACAAAACTTGCAAAATTACAATGGAAGCTGTCAAGCAAAATTGGTACGAATTCATACCACACTCTACCTAGCCATGGTTATTATATTAAACAAGATGTATTTGTGAAACATGAATGCCCTCCAAAATGGCAATGTTAAGTTTTCATGTTAAGTTTTCGCATTAAGGGTTGATAAGGATTAATGAATGACCTTGAAGAAGGTCATATTAAATGGAACAGATAGATAATATTGAAAGAAGGTTACATATCAAGTTTTAGCTTTGTATGTCAAATACTTTTGAAGAAAAGGCCAATGTTAAGTTTCAGACAGACAGACAGACAGACAGACACGAGTAAAACAATATGCCCCCTATCTGTAGATACTGGGGGAATAAAAAGTAAAACCATGAAAACGAAATGACTCTAATGGGGGGGGAGAATATTAGATGAACCAGTAAACCCACCTTTTTTCAAACAGAAAGGTATAACTTATATTACTTACGTATAAGCCACTTGTAGATCTCCCATGAGGCCTTGTTCTCTGACGATAAACAGAATGACGGGAGAGTCACTATCCTCTGGTTCTATAACCTTGTGTGATGTTGTCTCCCATCTTACAACACCATATGGAGAATCATTCGCCAGAACTATTATCTTCCCTGTGTTGATTGGGCCTAGAGATAAAAACAACAAATTACTATTCTAAGTTATAAAATCAACTGACCAAGCAAATTGAATATTCATTGCACAGCTTTAACCATTGTTCATCTGTAACATTCTCAAACATTAGAATTTTCATTAACTATTTGAGACCGACAAGTCTTATTTTCAGTATGCCTTTAACATTATATACCATTATAACACGTTTCCGTAAAATCCATATATAGTGAAAGAAGAACTACATCGGGTTTTATTTACAATAAAGACTATGTAATTATGCTTTGTGTATGTGCCAAAACGTCACGTGGCGTCAAGGTAACGTCAAATAACGTCACTTAACCGACAATGCGTTTCCTACGCAGAAAACTAGTTCATGGCAGAGTTTTCACAAAATAACACATTTCTAATGTGCGTTTTTGTTATTTAGAATGTTATAATGGAGATAATAACAAGTTTAGCGATAAGAACCTCTGTGCTCTGGACTACATGTTAAGGCAAATACCTCGGCACTGTGCGCCTCGTTTTTTACCTACACATGTAGTCCATCGCACATCGGGTTTTATTGGCAATAAAGACCGCTAAACTTGTTATTATTTCATAAATCAATCTGATTGGTCGAGATATACATATCATCCAATAAGATGACTTGTTTTGTAATGTGGATTTAGACAATTGATGGTTACATTTCATTAAAGGAAACAATTCCATTTACCCTTTCACATATGACAAATCTTAAAGGTTGTCCCATTTGAATGTGGCTGCAGACGTCAAAAAGAGTGTTACTAAAGGTAATTTTCGCCAATATGATATAGTTCAGAAAACATTGAGACAAAAGGTTTTGGTTTTATTGGGGTTTTACGCCGCTTTCAACTACTAAGGTTATATCGCGGCAGCTTGAGCACCTAACCACGGATTCCTATCGTTTCTCATACCAGTACTACCACAACACCCTTACTGAGCCTCCAGCTGCTCCCCCACATAGGTTCCAGCGGTTCTTAAATCTTTAACTATGCTACTTGTCCGTGTTTGTTTGACAAATGTCAGTTGTCCGTAGGAACAATAAAGAGCAAAATGTTGGTAAATTCTACTTGTCCGTAACCTCTTTGGGACAACCTGGGCAAATCGGACAATGAATTACAGAACCCCTGTGTTCACGATATCAAACCATTGATGGTTAACATTTTGTCAGTAAGGGTATTTGCCACGGCTGGGTATCGAACCTGGGACCTCTCAAATGAGAGGCAGATGCGCTACCAACTGCGCCATGGCCGCGGCACTTTGAAACAAAAGGAGAAAATGCATATTATCAGCATTTTCTTCTTTTGTCTCAATGTTTTTCTAAGCCTTTCCTACTAGGGACATCAAAACCAGGTCTTGTTTGGGAAAGAGTTAATTTAAAATTCATCAAAGGTAACAATTCCTCACCTATTTGTGCTCCTCGTCCAGGTAGAGTTGTCCCAGAATCCATCACTTCCATCAGCTGTATGTAGGTCACTTCCTGTAATTCTGCTATGTCATCATCCCTCACAGTCAAACTGATCGTGGATACCGCTTGACCACTAGCAAACTCGGCCTTTAATGGGATGGTATTTGTAAGTACATGTATGTTGAAATATATATCTCTAAAATAAGCAAAAGGAGATTCTTGGTCCGACAAATGAATACAAATTACAGGATTGAAGGATTTTATTAAAAAAGTAATCTTACTTGCTTTTTTTTGAAAAACAGAAGAGTCATTGATAAGTGTTTAAAGTGTCTGAATTAGTACCAGTCAAATAGCATTGTAAGCTGACTGTGTAAATGATGTTCTTGTAAAAATGAGTTAGAAGACGTGCAACTCAATCTAATTTACAGCTATTTCCCAAACATGTATTTAAGAAAAGTTACTCACGATGCCTTCCAGTGGTGTGATATCATTGGTGCCGTCATGGTCGCCTGTAGCAACCCACTTCACAGAAACATGTCCAAAATAGCCCTGTTGACGCACTAGGTTAAACTGTACTGTGTTGTCTCGGTTTGGTAACTCTTGCACTTGTCGATTTAGGGAATCCTAGAGGGAAAATTCAGTATGTCAATGCGTTTTGTCTTTTGATGTAGAAATAATAAGTTTGAAAGAAAATAGCAAATAAATGATTCATGGGAATAAAATGATATAGGCCCTAAACCTTGCTTTTACATATTTGTGGATAAATCTGTGCACACAAATATGCAGGCTATTTTCCCAACTCTGATGGTTTTATATGGAAGAAGCTGCAAATGCAAAATGATTCAATAAAACATAATACCTTTCTACTCAACTGAGCTACAGTACAGCTCGCGCGTTTTTTGCCTATTTCCGCGCATCGCCGCGATTGGATTTCGGGTGGATTCGGGTGGAAAAACGCGGCGGCCGCGGCGAGCGAGTTTTACCACCCAAAATCGCGGGAATCGCCGCGATTTTTTCGCCGCGAATTGCGGTGATTTGCGTGGACAGGTAAGCCTGTATTTCCTGGCTGATTTATCGTAATTATTAGGTTTTAAATATATATTAGGTTTTGAAAAATCGAAAATGCACAGCACTTGCAGATTTGATTTTTGTTTATTTTGCATGAGTATGTGGATTCTTCTTCCACTTCAACAGGAAAAATGATCATTTTGCCTTCCTTTAAACGTATTCGAAGTTATTTTTCTTTTATCTTTGTTTTATTTTTTCGTAGAAATGATTTGAGGATATTGAGATAAAAGAAGAACATGATAATTATCACCCTGGTCTTCTTGTGTCTCAATATTTAGTTCCTATTGTTGTGATATGTCCTTCACACTCAGGATTGTCTTCAGCAACACCTATCTTATAGTATGAGTAGACTTTTAATTGGACGTGCCAAATCATAGAAATTTTTTGGAAATGGCGTAACTAAGAATGTAGCGTCATGCATAAAATATTGGAGTTTCTTTTAACATGCATACAAGTTTCAACGTGGTAAAAAGGAACCTTAAATACCAGTCGCAGATTTTATGGTTTATTTTGTAAACTGAAAAGTAGTCAAATACAAATGCGCATTATTTTGTCATGTAATTCAAGCAGAGAAACTCTTTGTATTTATGACCGGGAGGACAAAGTGCAGTTAACGAATTCATGTACATGTATCTGCAAAAAAAACCCCAAAAAAACCCGAGAATATTATATTAACTATTACTTAAATTAAACCAAACATAACAAAACATAATGTACAGAGAAGCGGAAAAAACCCTGTTCTATATTATATGATAGTCTATAACTATAATACATGTATATTTTAATTTACAAAACCATGTGTTATTACCGGACTTCATAGAACTTTATAAAAAAACGTGTGTATTTAATATATCATTTCTTTTTATTTCTGAAATAGATCTATACATCAATTTAAAAACACACCCAGGATGAAAATAATATAAACGGATTTAATAATGCGCTGTACATGTAGGATGATATTGGCCTTACCTGGCATTTCCACCCCAACGCGGCGAATCGCCGCGATCGCCGCGATCACCGCGATTTTCCCCCCATCGCGGCGATTCCCGGTGATGTGTGAAAATTTCGAGTGGAAAAACGCGGTGGCCGCGATGAGAAATCGCCGTGATTTTTCCACCCGAATTTTATTTTGACTGCGGTGGCCGAGCGTTTTAGGCAAAAAACGCGCGAGCTGTACTGTATAATGTAACATACTTAGAAAAAAAATCCTATAAGCTTATACAATAGAATATTCAGATCACCATAAATTCTCTGATTTGAAACGGTCCATACTATGACTTAATGGAGACAATGGCCTCTATAACACCATAAGCAATATCATCAGATCATATATTGACAGTGATCCTGTTTTCTACACCAATTTCTGCACCACCAGTACAGTTTCTTAACAAAAAT
Organism: Fragum sueziense; assembly: GCA_963680895.1. Lineage (NCBI taxonomy): Eukaryota > Metazoa > Mollusca > Bivalvia > Cardiida > Cardiidae > Fragum > Fragum sueziense. The sequence continues at coordinate 5,000,164 of OY804598.1, forward strand.
TAACCCCTCCCCAAACAAGACATGGTTTTGATGTCCTTAATAGAAAGAGCTTGGGAAAATATCGAGACAAAAGAGGAAAATGCTGGTGATCAGCATTTTCTCCTTTTGTCTCAATATTTTCAGTCCTAAACTGTATAAAAATACTATATTTTCAACATCCATTTTTTTGTCTACAGCGGCTCTCAAATTAGACCATTCCAACAATTTGCCATTTGAAAAATAGACAAAATAGATCATAAGCTACTGACCGGTGACACCTCTATAACACCATGAGCATTATCATTAGACAGTATGTTAACAGTAATCCTGTTTTCTACACCTATTTCTGCACCGCCTGTTGGGTTACGTAGCGTAACATAGAATGTCTCTGTGTCTTCTGGTAGTGTGTCTTGTAAAACAAAGACGGAACCGTGTAACAAGTCTTCATCCGCATTCATTGTCATAGTAACAGTTCTGGAAATACATTGAAAACAAGATGTCAAACTGTCACAAGATAAGCCAGTTACACTGCTTATGAAAAATAACAAAGGGCAATAATTAAAAAAACAAGAGGGCCGTTGGCCCTAGGTCGCTCACCTGAGATGGGGTTTTATAACAGATCAGATTTCTGAAAGGTAATGCAATAAAGGTTCAAAGATCATATGAACGCCGCTATGCGATTTCAAACCATAGAAAACCCAGAAAACTACCGTAGTGCAATAACATATGTAACTCAAATATGAAGTTCCATCCAATTCGGCTATGTGGTTATTGAAAAATTGCTTTGGACAGATAGAATTAAAATAAAACATACAGACTGACAAACAAACAGAAATTTACAAATTGACCTAGATCTGTGACCTTGAACCTACCTAAATATATATTTCAAATAGAACATCTACTCATGATAAAGAACACATTTACCCATACATTTTTTTAAATCTGTGCATTAATGTAGATGCTATGCCCCTGATAAGCAGATTTTTACAAGAAGTCCCCTTTTTCTGTGACAAGGTTTCATATTGAAAAGCAAAGAAAAGTACCTCTTAGCAATATCATAAGCAATGCAAATATTAAGTTTTGTCAAATTTGGCTCTGCGGTTTTTGAGAAATTACTTCTGACAGCTTTCGTGTAATTTCTCTTTTTCTGTTGCCATGGCAAACCAGAGTTATTTTTTTTATACATTGCAATTCTGTTAGTAATTTTTTAAATGTGAACTCCTAAGGAATATTTCTGCCTAGTTTGGTGGAAATTAGTCAGTTAGTTTAGGAGGAGATATCATTCAACGATGTCATTGAGATTTGGTGGAAAATCTCCTTTTCTGTTGCCATGGGTACCAGAGCTTTTAAAGGATTTCAATTCTTTTAGTAATTTTTAAAAGGAACCTCCTAAGAAATATTTCTGCCAAATTTGGTTGAAATTGGCCTAGTAGTTTAGGAGGAGATGTTGTTCAAAGAAATTATTGAGAATTAGTCAAATTTCTCCTTTTCTGGTGCCATGGCAACCAGAGTTTTTAGTCAATTTCAATTCTTTTAGCAATTCTTAAAGAGGACCTCCTAAGGAATATTTTTGCCGAGTTTGGTTGAAATTGGCCCAGTAGTTTAGGAGAAGATGTCATTCAAAGATAGTATTGAGATTCATTCAAATTTCTCCTTTTCTGTTGCCATGGCAACCAGGGTCTTTTTTATGGATTTCAATTCTTTTAGCAATTCTGAAAGGGGGTCATCTAAGGAACATTCCTGCCAAGTTTGGTTGAAATTGGCCTCGTTTTTTAGGAGGAGATGTTCAAAGATAGTATTGAGATTCATTCAAATTTCTCCTTTTCTGTTGCCATGGCAACCACAGTTTTTTATGGATTTCAATTCTTTTAGCAATTCTGAAAGGGGGTCATCTATGGAACATTCTTGCCCAGTTTGGTTGAAATTGTCCAGGTAGTTTAGGAGGAGATGTCGTTCAAAGATAGTATTGAGATTCAGTAAAATTTCTCTTTTTCTGTTGCCATGGCAACCAGAGTTTTTTATGGATTTCAATTCTTTAAGCAATTCTGAAAGGGGGTCATCTAAGGAACATTCCTGCCAAGTTTGGTTGAAATTGGCCTGGTAGTTTAGGAGGAGATGCCGTTCAAAGATAGTATTGAGATTCATTCAAACTTCTCCTTTTCTGTTGCCATGGCAACCAGAGTTTTTTATGGATTTCAATTCTTTTAGCAATTCTGAAAGGGGGTCACCTAAGGAACATTCCTGCCAAGTTTGGTTGAAATTGGTCTGGTAGTTTAGGAGATGTCGTTCAAAGATAGTATTGAGATTTAGTCAAATTTCTCCTTTTCTGTTGCCATGGCAACCAGAGTTCTTTATGGATTTCAATTCTTTTAGCAATTCTAAAAGGGGGTCACCTAAGGAACTTTCCTGCCAAGTTTGGTTGACATTGGCCCAGTAGTTTAGGAGAAGATGTCGTTCAAAGATATTATTGAGATTCAATCAAATTTCCCCTTTTCTGTTGCCATGGCAACCAGAGTTTTTTTATGGATTTCAATTCTGTTAGGAATTCTGAAAGGGGGTCACCTAAGGAACATTCCTGCCAAGTTTGGTTGAAATTGGCCCAGTAGTTTAGGAGGAGATGTCGTTCAAAGATAGTATTGAGATTCAGTCAAATTTCTCCTTTTCTGTCGCCATGGCAACCAGAGTTTTTTATGGATTTCAATTCTTTTAGCAATTCTGAAAGGGGATCACCTAAAAAACATTCCTGCCAAGTTTGGTTGAAATTGGCCTTGTAGTTTAGGAGGAGATGTCATTTAAAGAAATTGTTGACGGACGATGCACGACGGACGACGCACGTACGCACGGATGCCGGACAAAAGGTGATCACAATAGCTCACTTGAGCACCTTGTGCTCAGGTGAGCTAATAAGCCAGGTAGAGTTATGGTTCTTGTGCACTGCACTCCATAATGATGAGAAGAATATAACTGCCAAGTTTAGAGTCAATCGAACTTAAGGTGACAGAGTTATGCTCCGGACAAAGAAGTGGACGCCGCCCAAACGCCCGGACGCCGGACAGCACGGGTGATCCCATAATACATCCCGTCTTCGAAGGGCGTATAAAAATACATTATCCCTCAAACTTTATGTTTTCATCACAATTTTTAGGTTTTTTTCCTTCCAACTTTGAATCAAGGTCATTAGAATTGAATGCCAAACATATTTCAAATTTCCAATTTTGTCTTAGAAACATAACATCTAATGATCCAGGCAAATAGAAAAGCTTTGTTACATGTCATGCAAAAGAAAACTGCAAAAAACATCGACCCTTTCCTAAACAAGACATGGTTTTGATGTCCCAAATATAACAGCATGAGAAAATATTGAGGAAAATGAAATTGCTGAAAATCGTCTACAAATTTCCTTCTTTGATATAAAATATCTTGTCATCTACAATTCCTTTCAAATTGGACTTGTGTAACATTTCCCAGTTTTGAAAAGGCTCAATATGTCTTAAATAACAGTATTATTCATTGGAATGATATAGGAGGGGTAAATTTTAAGGTCTGTAAACATCTGACCTAATTTTTCAAAACCCATGACCAGATGGCAATATTTTCGACAGTTCCAAATTGAAAGATGTTGCAGAGGATAATTTAAAGTGAATGAAATACAACATTTTTGGTCTTTTCGTGTACAAAACTTTGTGGAAAATGAAAAAAATTGCTTGTCACAAGCATTTTTTTCATTTTCCACAATGTTTTCCTAAGCTATTATCTTGTGAGGAGTTAAAAAAAGTCACTGTCGGGTATTTATTGGGTTAAGGAAAGAGACAATAGACTCACCTAGGCGCAAAGTCACTGTCAGTAATCTTAACCAGCTGATGTAGTTCAGGGTTTACAGTGATGTTTTTAGGGGCCACAGCTATCATATTGAGATCTCCCGTGTCCTGTGGTACTACAATAGGGGCCATATGAAGGGCAGGAGGCCCCTGCCACACGGACATAAACTTGTTACCCTGAATATCCCACGCAAACATCTCTGAGCTGGCTATACCACTGGCAAACACAGCATAAACTGAAAAGAACATGGTACAGTAAAGAACATAATGTAGTTATTTTGTACCTAACCATGGCTCTTGGTATTTTTGTAGCAGCATTTAAATCAAATATGAACCTCCACTTGATTAATCAAGCCATACAATATTGCTTGTTCTTTTGACAATGGAATTCCACTTAGAAATATAACCAGGAGCAGCAAGGTGTGATCCATATATTTGGTTGAAAGCAGGCTAATTAGTTTTTTACAAGCCCAAAACTGTGCCAGGTAAAAAGAAAAGTCACAGGCTACAAAGAGCCTATAAACTTAAAAGAAAAAAAGATCTAACAATTATTTCAACAGAAATACCTGTATCGTCATAAGCCATAAACAACTCTAGACTCTCTGCCCTGTAGGTATCCAATCTCTCATGTAACGCAAAAGACTGTGTTGTTGTATCCCACCTATACACGTCAGATTTCTGCGGACTGCTGACTGTATTGTCACGATTATTAGCAAACACTACGATGTCCAGTGACCGAATTCTGATGTGCTCTACATCAATAGCTCCAGTTGTAGGGATACTCTGATGTTGGGAGAACTGATCATTTGTGTCAAATCTGTAGATCTTGGAACTGGAAATAAAGAAGAAGTATATCAAATACAGTCATTTAAGTTTGTAAATCTTGGAAATAGGAAATAAAGATCAAATTTGTATGTAAGTCTCATAAGCGTTTTTACTTGGAAATACAAAAAATGCAGTCTGGAAGGTCACATGACAAAATTTTATACCCAATCCTCATTACATGCGCTAGATTATGTGAAGATCATTTGAGTTTAGTGCTGTGAAAAACTCCCATTCACATTACTCATTGAATTTTTTTGTTTTTAAAAATGCGAAAGACTCATAGGTCACATGACGCAACTTACATACCCTATTGATCTTCAATTTCATATCATCGGTGTTATTGCAAAACCTTGTAACTCCAGCTTAAATTTAGCTAGAGTTACACAGTTTTTACAAAAACACTGACAATATTTTAATCAACTTACTCAATTTGGTAGCTCTTTGCAAATGAATCATAATTATTTGCCACTGCCAGGAATATCTTGTCCTCGATCTCAAACACAGCTGCCGCGCTGGCTCCCAGCGTGCGTAGAGACGATACTTTACTGAATCTCTGGTTCCCTGCCTCCCATCTGTAAACATCTGAATCTATCTGGCTGGTACCCGAGTTGTCATACGAGTTACATATAAACAAGTAGTGGATGCCATTCTGCATGAAATAGACAACATCTGTGGCTCCCTTTGTGTTCATATCTTGTAACTGTAATAAATAATAGCGTCTCATGATAATTTTATGAATTGAATATTTAAAACATCTGTATCAGAACATTAAATACAAAACAGATAAAAACATTGGAAAATTGTTGACTGTGGCGTACAATCAATTGATAATGAAAAGTAGTTACCAATCTGAGAGTTCCATCCATATTAACCCTGTAAAGTCTTGATTTAGTCTCATATCTGTTGTGATTGCCCATGTTGGTTATCACTAAATACTGAATATCTTCAATCTCGAAGGCCTCAGCACTGGAAACACCATCTGTCTCTATAGTCTGAAAGCAAGGAATTTGTAAATTATAATATGTTGTTCAAATAGAGATAAAAAATATGAGTCAGGATCGCATTTTCAGATCATACTGTCCCTAGTTGCAAGCTGATCAGTATCCATACCTCTCTTTTACAGTTGCTGAAGGTCATAAAGAAGCCATTTGAGAAGATCATGAATCTTGATAAGACTGTGAATATGCACAGGCTGATCTGGATCCATGTTGTTTTTAAGTCCCACATCAATTATTTTTCTTCCAAATCCATTTGATAGTGAAAAAAAATATGACAAAATAAAATTAATGGGATGCAATAATTTAAGGTTATATTTGCTAGACTGATAATGTCAAAAAAGGTAAGTCAACAAAGGGAAATAATTCTGCTCAGAGCAAGTAAAAATTTTTGATTGGCTAATAAAAATTCCAACACTTTTTTCCTTCTTTGTACCTATCACATTGAGTTGCTTTTTTCCAATATGAATATCCATAAATTGGCAAGAGACCCATATTATCAACAATTGTATAACAACTTCACCAGTATGACTTCCAATACAACTTAGTAGTAACAGTTGATAACACAGGCCCAAGAAAATTCTCAAAGTACCTGTATTGGCATGAGTTCCCCTTGCCACCTGAAGAGTGTAGTATACATGAGTGTTGCCATGTCTACGGTTGCCGCGGCACCAGAAGACCCGACCGTAGTGGTCAGTTCACCAACCACGGTGGGCTTCATCATCAATATATACACTGTGTCATTCATCTCAAAACTATACCAACCACCTACATTTGTGGTGCTCACAACCTGTGGGGAAAGAAATCAACTTAAAAAAATGTCTTCAAACTCTTCATCCCCACAAATTTCAAATTCAAAGGCATTTCTTTCATGTTGCATTGAGCTTTCACAGGTTGAAAAGTAGCACTTACAGTACAGTTCACATGTCTTTTGCCTATTTTCACACATCACTGAGATTTGATTTTGGGTGGCTTAGGGTGGAAAAACACATCAGCTGCAGTAAGCATGTTCTTCCACCCAAACTTGCTGAATCACCGTGATATACCACCGTTATTTTCCACTCAACCAGGACAAGTTTAGAATATACCTGGCATATCCTTTTCTTTTGCAGTGATCACTGTGATTTTCCATTCACTTATATCCTGATTCGCTGTGATGCTAGGAAATTGTAAGTGGAAAAGCACAGTGTTCACGAAAGGCAAACACCGTCATTTTCCACCCCATTTTTTTTCCATGGTGGGCGAGTGTTTTAGGCAAAAACACGCAAGCTGTACTGTAGATAATTTCTTTAGATTTTATTCAATAAATGAACAAAAGAATTTGAATTTCACCACAATTTGTGTGTCAGAATTAATCATTTCCAAACATTATCATTAATTATTTTAAACATCTGAGGCGCATTCTTTAAGGTGAGAATTCTTGAGATATCTTAAGATGCTTTAGGAAAAAGCGTTCTTTAGAACAAGGTTTTTAAGACACTCAGTGGGAGGCGCCATTACCCTATACTTTGTGCGGAACCCTCCGTTAACTCTGTCGAAACAATTTGAGAGAATTGACCGAGTTGTTCCAAATGCTCCATGGTAACATATTATTTACCTCATACTTCATACAAATGACGTCATCATGACATCATTTGTATGAAGTATGGTGCATTTGGAACACCTCGGTCAGCGCTTTATCTAAAACATCTTGAGAAATCTTAAGGGGGAATGCTCCAGTTTTTCGGATTACTCGGTCATTACTGTAGTAAATTAAATGTTTTGTACCAATATGTATCACTACCATATTTTCAATAATATAACACATCATTACAATTTACCACTTTCGACGGCAAAAATGTATTTATTATGTGAAACCAATTTCTTACAGATGGAAATCGATTATTTAGAGCAAGACAGTCGTGTGTATGCAGTTACCACTGTTTTGCGTCATTTTATTCATTGTGCTGCTGATAAAAATTGCTGTAATTCATTAATAAGTGCGCTGACCTATACATTGTCTTTTTGAATTATTACCAGGACATGTTGCTTAATACAATGAGGGAGTTTTATCAAATTCTATTATGTAGAACTTGAAATATTTCCAAATATATGCAAATTTTGACATAAAACACTCCAGCTTCGTTGATCTAACCGAACATGTGAGCATGCTGTTTTATACATTTACGCGTTTATAATTATAGCACATATTTTGGGTTTTCTGTTTTTATTAAATGTAAGACGTTACTTTAAATCCATTTTCAGGTCTAAACGATGAATAAACAGCATTTTATTAGCATTTTAAAGACCTCGGACAGGTGCAAGAAATTGTGCATTTTTTCGATGTAGGGGTATGTGATACGAGTGCCTATAAAATTCAAACAAGATCGCTGACCATCCATTTTCATTTTATTTTTCGATTGGTAATAACATGTAATTTCAACATACAAAATATAAATAGATTCTATTACAGTAAAATATTGCATTTAACCGAAATTTCGATTAACCGGCATTTCTATTTTTAGCCTAGAAGTATGGTATGACGGTTCCATAAGCCGATGTCGGATGATGCAGAAGCCAAAACCTTGAAGACGCTGGATCTTCTCGATTGCTATTTTGATTGATTAAAATACATTTGTAAATAAATACTGTTTTAAACTTTAGATTTTGAAATAGTTATTTTATCAAATTACCCGTCATCGGTATCCAGAAAGCTCTAGCTGCATAGGTAAGTCGGGTCCCCTTTGTTTACATATTCATTACTACACGCGGCATATGCATATGTATATGTAGGCCTACACATTATTTGTTTGGTTTATTATGCGGCGGACTTTTTACTCCACCAGTTGAATAATCTAAACCGCGAAATATCTATCCAACTATATTTCAAACGAACTCCGCGTTCATAATTTTCAACACACTGTGTTTACACGCTGGAGATCCAATAAATGACGTCATTCGACATTCCCAACAGTTCTTGGCTATTTTCGTTCTCCGTAGATCTGCCGAGAGATGGTCGCTTACAATCGGAACTTCTCTTGACCAATCTACGATTAGGTTGCATGTTACGGAAATAGCCGAGTGTCATGAAATTGGGATAATTAAAAAAGAAAAAGACAATCAGAGTAAGGGAAAATTATTTATTTCGATAGATTTGTACATCCGTCGGCTACGCTTGAAAGTGTCGTTACTACAATTTTAAAAGGTTGTAGTTACGACATTTCAACCGTAACTGTCCAGTCATTATCGAATAGGTGTTGATATGGCTTCGCGTGGACTTGACACTTCTTTGTTTATCTGTCAAAGGATTAACCGCGCGTCTTTACCTGCAAAAGAAAGCAAAGTTACATAAAATTGTTACGAGTTTAGTCCATTCTTCCCCCCGAAATGACGGAAAATATTTTTAATAACCGGAGGAAAATGCCGATCGTGCTATATTTTAATTGCAAATAAGCGGGATTTTCTATTAAGCGAGACCCGATTATCCGATGAAATTTACCTTATTTAAATAGGAAATGGTTTTGTGCGGGACAAATTATTGCTAATAAACGGAAATCCCCAATAACCGTCTTGCGATTAAGTGGATTCTACTGTATTGGGAAAAAAATTAGGAAACTGGAGCATTCCCCCTTAAAGAAAATCTCACTCTATAGAACGCGCCTCTCATTGTAAAAGCATACAGATGTTTCTTTTTTCTTTCTAAAACAAAATTTGTTTCTTGAAGTATCTTAGTTTTCGTCTATGGGGATTCAATAAACTAATTTCAAACCCACCTGCATGGGAGCCATAAGTACATTTGTAACATGTGCTGTAGTTTCTGCCGTGCCAGGCTCTGTTGCCATGTCAACTGTGACCTGACCTTCAAGTCCCTGTGTCCTTACAAGGTCAAAATGGATCAAGCCAACACCCTCCTCCACAGATATTTCTCGCATTCTGAAACAGAAGTAGCATTGAATTAAGCCCTGCCTAATCAAGACCGAGTTTCAACATCCCTAATCCCAAAGACTTTGGAAAACATCAAGGCAAAACAAGAAAATGCTCATAAATACGATATAATATTTTCTCTGCAGCAGTTTCAAAATTGGAACAAGTCAAAATTATGGTGTTTGGTCAACAATTAAGTCACCAGACTTATCCATGCAAAACAAAAGTAAGTATCCAGGTTTTTTTTTCAGATTGTCAATTGATGTTGCTCTTGATTGCTTTGATCCATCATTCTTGGAAGATATCATTTTTTAAGTCTTTTGATGAACATGCTTAACTAAACAAACATGATAAAGAGCTAAAGTTTATTTTACAAACCTAGTTCCAGCAGCATACAGACTAAATAGACCATTTGGTGAGTCGTTTGAATTGATAAGAATGGTTCTCTCAATTTTTGTGCCGAGTTTAGTGATGTTGTCGGGCTTTAAGAGTCGTATTGTGAACCTCTCTGTGTCCTCCGGTATCTCATCATTTAATACAGAAATTGTCAGGGTGGCTTGGTCCTGAAGGGAAATAAACAGAGAATAAAGTTGACGTTGCAGATTTAAAGTCTGTATATTTATGAAATATTCATTTTTTACCTTGGTTTATGATTTATTTAACCACGATTCTGAATTAGGCAGCACAATAAATAATCCACAAGTGCTCTGCCCGAGTGGATTATTCATTGAGAAGCCTAACTCAGAACCGTGGTTAAATAAACCATAAACCAAGGTAAAAAATGATTTATTTGATTCTAATATGTAAACAGAGTTTGTAAACTTTGTAACAAGAGTGCCATGGTCACAATATACGCCACCCCAGAGACTTAGTTTTAAGGGGGCATAACTCAGGCAAAAACTAATGAACCATTAAACCCTTCCTTCATGCACATCTACCAATTGAGGTGAAAACATTGACCAAGTTTCAAAAAGATCCAGCCAGAAACTTAGGAGGAGTTGCGCTCACAAGAAAAGTGGATGTACGTACATACGGATGGACAGACAGACAGAGAAGATGACGCCAATATATGACCGCCTCCGGCGGCGTATAATAAAAATTGAGAAAACGCAAGTGCGGATTAATTTTGCTAATTTGATTAACCCCATTCTAACCGACTTGCGACTTCAATGTTTTTATTGAATCAGTGCAAACTCATTCGTGTAGAGATGCTTGCCATCTTTATATACATGTTAAAGTGTGATCATCAAATTTTCAATTTTACGCAAGATAAATAAAAAGATAAGATTCTGTGATAAGCTACGATTTCTCTAAGTGAAAATGGACTTGCCTCTCCTAAACATTTCAAGTCATAAAACTGTGGCAAAATGCATCACAAAACTGTAACTTATGCTATGGTCACACATAGCCGGGTGACGAACCGGTTTTAGTTCTCATAAACCGCACACGGTTTTGCTACGGAATTCAGGGGTGATTTGCATACTCGACGGGTTGATACGGCAAGATAAGGTTTTTCAATGCGGAATTTAGAAAGCAAGGTACGGGTTGGTAAGGGTTGATACGGATCAACACAGGTTAGACTGAACATTATAAATTATGCAGCTGCGGGTCAATAAGGGTCGGTACGGATAAGGTACACGGGTCGAAACGGAATATGACACTTCCGTGCACGGATATTGAAATCAATGTGGTGGCAAAATTATACAAGAGGGCCAAGATGGCCCTGGATCGCTCACCTGATAGAAGTTTGAAACTTTCTCCATGCAGAACAAGACCCACCTTTTATATGACCTAGGTATCTCTAAGTAAGGAACACGAAACTTGAGATGCAAGATTATGATCCAGCTGAAAATGGCATTCTAATCTTTAAACTTAAAGGTCAATATTTCTGGCTGTTAAAGTGAAAACCAATTCGATAAAAAAACATAAATTTTGTCATAATCCAGGGCACATAACCCTGTTGAAGTGTTCTGATAAAGATATTCTTATCAACCTTATGTCCAAGTTGTTTTTTGATTGGTCAATATTTATTGCTGTTTGAGTGAAATTTAAAAAGAAATCAGCAATTTTGTCACCATCAAGGGCACACAACTATGGCTTTTCTAGTCTGATCAATATATTATAAAAAAGGAAATCATATAAGATCTCATGGTCACCAACATTGTGACCAAGCTGTGTCTTGATTGGTAAATATTTGTGTTATTTAGAGTGAAAATAAAGTTGAAAAAAACAATTTTGTGAAATTCAAGGGCCAATAACTCTGGTTTTTCTGGTCCGATCAAGCTGAAAATTTAACTTTTTCAGCATCTGATGGTTACCAACATTGTTGCCAAGTTTTGTCTTGATTGGTCAATAAATGTAGATGCTACAGTGTAAACAAAGTCAAAAACGGCAAATTTGTCAAATTCAAGGGCACATAACTCACGACTTCCTACTTCGATGACACTGAAAATCAAACTCATTCATTACTGTATGGTTACAAACATTCTAGCCAAGTTTTGTCTTGATTGGTCAATATTTGTAGATGCTAGAGTGGTAACGAAGTCGAAATTAGCTATTTTTGATATTCAAGGGCGCATAACTCCGGACTTCCTGATCCGATCTGACCAAAAATCGAACTCGTCAAAGAGCTTATTGTCATACATGTTTTGACCAAGTTTGGTCAAGATTGGTCAACATTTGTAGATGCTAGAGTGGTAACAAAGTCAAAACTAGCTATTTTTGATATTCAAGGGCGCATAACTCCAGACTTCCTGATCCGATCTGACCCAAAATCAAACTCATCCAAGAACTTATCGTCATACATGTTTTGACCAAGTTTGGTTAAGATTGATCAATATTTGTAGATGCTAGAGTGGTAACAAAGTCAAAACTAGCTATTTTTGATATTCAAGGGCGCATAACTCTGGACTTCCTAGTCCGATCTGACTCAAAATCAAACTCATCCGAGAACTTATGGTCATACATGTTTTGACCAAGTTTGGTTTAGATTGGTCAATATTTGTGGGTGCTAGAGTGGTAACAACAAAATGTGAACAGACGGACGGACGGACAGACGGACGCCGACGGACAAAAAGCGACCACAATAGCTCACCTTGAGCACTACGTGCTCAGGTGAGCTAAAAAATCGCAGTCACACACGGCCGGTTTTCGACACGGGTCCACACGGAATTAAAAACCGTGTCGACATATTTCAACCCTTATTGACCCATATCGTAACCCGTATCAATTCCGTGTGAATTTCGGGGCGATGATACGGTTTTATAAAATTTTTGGTATTGTTAAAAAATCTGCACGGATTTCAATACCGTATCACCGCCCGCGTGGACCCATGTCTCACCGTTTTGACCCGCACGTACCCCTTCCAGATAGAAACAAAAGCCGTATCTACCCTTTTCGTGTGTAGTATTGCCTTTATTATCATTATTATCATTATTATTCCCTCTTTTTATTTTTGATATCTTATTCTTATTTTTTTGTTTTCGATGAAGAGTTGACGACTGTCGATGATATTTTGACCGAGGGATATTTTTGTCAAGCGGCTACTAAAAGAGAAGCATTGATCCTGGCTATTTTTTGACGGTGATTTACAGCACATATATCACTAAATACAATATGATGTTAAGACGTTGCTATGCCGGTGACGCGACGGGGTGTTGTGGCAGACACCTTGCCGGTCAAGAAAACATTGATATAAGACTCTGCACCGAGCTAAAAATTGTCAAAATGTCGACGATTCCGCATTATCATTAGCTCCGTCGGAATATTTCAAATCAATCTATTTATCAATCAGTCACATACAAGTGAGGCCTTTGCAGAAGCGTAGGTTATTTCTTTGTATCCGCGAGTAAGCAGTTGGTATGCACTTCGTCAAACGAGACCCGACAGGGAACACTATGCAAAATATCGAATTAGGCTCTGCGAGATGTCAACAGCATAATTTTTGATAGGGTTTAATGAGTCAAGACACGTGGACGATATTTAAAAAGCCGAGTAATCATCGACATTTTACCGACATCTTCAAACGTGAGAAAGCCGCCGATTGATCGGTTGATTGTAACTTGAAAGGCTGACATCTCACGGATCATACAAAAATACTACTTTCGTCAGAAAAGTCGTCGATCAATCAACAATGTCTGTCCAACTAATCGACGAAAATTTTCCCGGTGTGACCAAATCCCGCCAATCATACAAAGATCGCTTTTATGTCGGCCAATGCATCGATATATCGACGACGTATCTCGTCAATACTACCAAAACCGGCCCGCACTGTACCGCCGGCGTAATAGAGTGTGTATGGGACTCCATGCAGTTCACGTGCATTGTACCGCTAGACATGAGGTCATTATTCGGTACATGAATGATGTACGCCATACGATAGGGGTAGATACGGGTTGAAAAGGGTCGATGCGGTATGAATCGGGTTGCCGTACACGGAATTGAACATAGTCAAAAAATTTTCGCTGCCGCATCGTTTTAACAAACCGCACACGCAATCTTAAGGGGTGGCGATACCGGTCAATAAGGGTTGAAACGGGTCGACACGAGTCAACACGGTTGTAATTCCGTGTGGACCCGTATCGTAAAACCGGCTATGTGTGACCATAGCTTTACACATCAGTGAATTCACGAACATCCCAAAATCATGAAATTTATTCAGCTTTTTGAGTCTCTAAAATCATACACGGCTCTATTTTTGTTTTCCACTTTACCCAGAAATGAAAACAACTTCAAACGTCATCACTCTTAATGACATCATATCTAGAGCGTAATGACGTCACATCTGTTTATTAAAGGCACATGCATATTAGAATTGAAAGCAAATTTTACTGACTTAACATTTAACCCTTTCCGAAACAAGACCTGGTTTGGCAAAAGAAGAAAATGCTGATGATCAGCATTTTCTCCTTTTGTCTCAATATCTTCTGTGTTATATCGGAAAAAAGATCTGTCATCAGTAACATCCAATCAGTCATCTGAAGCAGCTTTTGAATAAGATTACCCTAAAATTTTGTTGTTTTTGGAAAGGGTTATAACCCCATCTAACATACCGTAATTATTCTAATAAACGCCCGCGTATTTATTATAAACATGGTCAATAGAAAAGCAGGAGGTGGGCGTTTATTTGAGGTATTCTTATTTCGTCTGTCAAAATTTTCGAATCAAGTGTCATTTTATGGACTCGAAGTTCAGCAAGTCGAATTTGGCAAAGTTTTGTAATAAGGACTGCAAAATACAATTTTGCAAGGAAAATCCTTCATTTCCAACAGATTTCGGACTGAACATCCTTTTTTTCATTGTTTTTAGAAATGTTCTTTGGTTATGACTTATATTATTTTAATCTGGAATCAGGGGGTGGGCGTTTATTAGAATCACCCCTTTTTGCTAAAATTGTGCTTGAAACAAGCAGATTTTCAGCCAAGGTTTGGGGGATGGGCGTTTATTAGAATAATTACGGTACACATGTATTTTTCATCCTGACAGTTTGATTAATTTTTGGCAAATCCTTTCAAATAGAGCTAGATATAGCTAAATTTTGAATATTTGGGAAAGTGTGAATAGTTTAGGTATACCTGTCTATCTTGGAAGGAAATAATTCCCTGCATTGGTGACAAATCATTAATGTTTCCTGCCATCTCAGGGACAATCTCAAAAGGCACATTAACAACACCATATATGCCTGGTCCTCTCAGGATAACCAGATCTACTGAGACGGCCCCTGTCTCTCCAGCCATTGGTTCGTTCAAGGTCACAAGGTCATCACTCTCAAAGTAGATAAACCCTCTTGCATCATCATTCGCCAAAATGGTAACAATGGCTGAAAATGTTTGAACAATATTATAGGTATATTGATATTAGTTTCAAAGCCTTCATTCATATGGAGGAAAAAACACAAAATACAAGAAACATCAACAACACATTGATTCATAATACAACAACAAAGTTATATTCTCTTTTACAACAACAAAGTTATATTCTCTTTTCCCAATTAAAAAGCTGTTGCAATTGACACCAGAAAAATCAATCCATCCATCCAATCCAATCCAATCCAATCCAATCCAATCCAATCCAATCCAATCCCATCCCATCCACCAATCCCATCCCATCCACCCATCCATCCATCCATCTATCTATACTGCCTAACTCCCCTTTCGGTTTTTACTGGCAGGCGAGTAACTGTTTCAAAAGTTACCTCTGCTGGGAACACCGAGGATGAGTCCATTTTTCGGATTGGACAGTATCACTTAAAAAATTTCACCTGGCTTTTGTGTTCCTTCTAAAAAAGACTTGGGAAAATATTGAGGCTAAAGAAGAAAATGCTGATGATCAGCATTTTCTTCTTTTGCCTCAATATTTTCACTGTTGTGTTGTACACAATTTCCAACTTTAATAACATCCATTTCATTGGAATGGTCTAAATTTCTGCAGTTCATAAGACCTTGTTTTAATGTCCCTAATAGAATTGACATGGGAAAACATTGAGGCTAAAGAAGAAAATGCTGATGATCAGCATTTTCTTCTTTTGCCTCAATATTTTCTGTATTATATTTTACGAAAATTTCATCTTTATCATCATCCATTTTATCATCTACAGTAGCCATTAATTTCAACTACCCTTAACTTTCGTCAATTTGGAAAGGTTAAAACAAACTTTTTACCTCAACCAGGAACACCAAGGATGAGTCCATTTTTCGGGTTAGACAGAATCACTTCAAACACTTCATCTGGTTTCCATATTCCTAATAGAAAATCTTGGGAAAATAATGAGACAAAAAAAAAAAGATGCTGATATACATCATTTTCTCCTTTTACCTCAATATTATCAGTGCTATATTATACACAATTTCCAACTTTATTAACATCCATTTCATTTTGTCTGCACATTGCAGCTTTCAAATTGGAATGGTCTAAATTTCTGCAGTTCCCAGTTTGGGAAAGGTCTAACCCTTTCCTGAACAGGAAAAAAATTGATTGTTTCAAGTTGAGAGCTACTGCAGAGGACGACATCAATGGCATGCTGATAAACACAGGGCTTATTTATGATATAGGCCAGAAAATATTGAGGCAAAAGGAGAAAATGCTGATTATCAGCATTTTCTTCTTTTGCCTCAATGTTTTCCCAAGCATTTTCTAATTGGGACATTAAAACCAGGACTTGTTTGGGATAGGTTTAAACAAGCTTTCTACCTCTACTAGGAACACCAAGGATGAGTCCATTTTTCGGGTTAGACAGTATAACTTCAAACACTTCATCTGGTTCTGGAAGGTCATCATTAACAATCTCTATATTGATGGTCTTTGTCCTGTCTCCATTCAAAAATACCAGCTCCTGTAGGCAGAAATTCACGGTGTATAATCACGTGACTTAGAATTTCCGATAATCTTCAATAACTTTGCCAATACTTGACCAATTTGAATTTAATTTGAAGCAGAGAAGGTGGAAAAAATGTCAGGATTAGCATGATTGAAGTAGATTTTTAAAAAGTCAACTGATAAAAAAGTTATTGAAGATAAACCAAATTTTGGTTTATCTTCAATAACATTTTTATCAATTGATTTTTCAAAAATCATCCACGTCCATCTAATGCGTGACATCTGTCAACTTTCTCTGCTTCAAAACGAATTCAAATCGGTCCCGTATTAACAAAGTTATTGAAGATATTCAGTAAATATTGTTTCACGTGATTATCCACCATGAGAAATTGTCAACATTACAGTCTGCAGGAGTTTATCATTCAACAAATTTATACTTTTTGCCTTTGGAATCATTCCAATGAACTAAATCCTAGTGATTTTTTGCTCTTTTATTTCATCCCCCCTATGTGTCAAATGATAATCTGCCGTGCTCCAATATTGGTTTTCAGAAGGCTTTTCAAAGTATTTGATTTCTATCGTCCCAATATCTTGAATTCTTCTACTAATCAGTCAAGCTAAAAATGCAAAATAGGCAAACCTCTGCATTTTCAAAACAAGTGCAACTGCAAATAACTTTTTTTAAATTCACCAAAATTAATCTGGGACAACTTTATCTTCATCCGCAATGTCGGTTAGTAGAGCATCTGAAGAAAACATTGCAAACAAGGTGTCACAAGATACGCCCATTACACTGCTTATGAAGAACAACAAAGGGCAATAACTCAAAGAATAGGCCAGGTAGAGTTATGGTTCTTGTGTACTACTCTCTGTAATGATGAGAAGAATATATCTGCCAAGTTTAAAGTAAATCTGACTTAAGGTAACAGAGTTATGCTCCGGACAAAAAAGCGGACACCGGTTGGACGCCGGACAAGCAGACACCCGGACGCAAAGGGTGATCCCATAATACGTCTCGTCTTCGACGGGCGTATAAAAAGGGTTCATTTACATATACAGATGTCCCAGGTTAATTCTTTTGCAATATTAATTTGATTCTTAGCAAGAATCCACTATTTCAGAAGCTATTAGAACCCTAAACCAAACCAAATAATAAGAGCTTACCTTTTATGTTTGTGCATCAATAAGGTGTCCATTTCCCACAACCATGCTGTGGTTATACATTTAACTAAAACATAAAGGGTGAATAAAAAAACAGGCACTGTGATATGAAAACAAAAAAGAATATAATTTAAAAATGATTAAAAAAAACCCTGGTTATCAAAACCCTACAGGAAAAACTTAAAAATTTTATGAGGGAAGAGAGACAAATTTTAAAGGCTCCTTATGTATATGCAGTTGACCCGACTCTGTACATACTTCTTTATTTTAGCATAACAATTAACAGTTTATAAAGAGATCAAAAACACTCTACTATTACATCACCAATGGGTCTGACATAAGTTTTGTCTACTACTTCAACACCTATCAACTCTCTTGATTTTTACCATTTATAGAGCGCACATGATTGATAATACACTGTCAACCCCATTTTAGGATGGTAGGCCAATAACGCATTCATCAGGACAAAAATAGTTACATTGTGATATATATATATGTGACCCATCACACTGAAAGGGACCTTATAGCAAGTGTGAAAAATATCAACCCTAGTCAGTCTGCGCAGTCCACGCAGCCAGACTAGGGCCGATACTTTCCACTCTAATATATTTTTCTTAAACTAGAATGTTTAACTTGCATTAGCATGTGTTCCTTTTCCAAATGCTTGACCACTGCAGAGCAAGATTAGCTTGTCAAAATTTGAATTTTTGGACTTCTGATAAGTTCCTTTTTAGCGTGACCGGTCACAAATAATGATACATTTTCAAATTTGTGGAATCATTTTCTGTGAACAATACCTGGAACCTTGAATAGCCAAACTAGGAATCAGTAAAGTACACAATATTTTGAATATCAGCAATTTCATGTGGAACAAACAACTTAAGATCCAACACCAGTTTTTTTTTTTTGAAAATAAACGGGAAGATTCCAAATTAACCCTTTCCCAAACGGCAAAATTTTAGGGTGACGACAAAATGGATTCTAACATAGACCAGATTTGTTTAAAATATAGCACGGAAAATATTGAGGCAAAAGGAGAAAATGCTGATCATCAGCATTTCCTTCTTTTGCTTCAATGTTTTCCCAAATCATTTCTATTAGGGACGTTAAAACCAGGTCTTGTTTGGGAAAGGGTGAAAGGGAAAGGTTAAAACAAATATGTGAATATACATTTAGAATGCAAACATATACATTTCAAATATGCCATATAGAACAACACCAACACAACAACAATAATATTTGTACTTATTACAAATAAAGAAGACTTAGTAAGCATTTGACAATAATATTTACAGGTTATAGTTTTCCCATTTACTGCATTTATTTTGGTCAAATATTATGCTGTAATTCTTAAATTTAATCCCTATCTTCATTTTTACATAATTACAGAATGAAACATCGAGTGACCATGCTTCAAAATGTTTAGGTAAAGCAATGCATCATTAGAACTATTTTTTCAGGCTTCTTTTAGATAAAGGCCAATGGTATTTGCATATTACATACATTTTTTAACCCTTTCCCAAACAAGACCTGGTTTTGATGTCTCTAGTAGAAAAGGCTTGGGAAAACATTGAGACAAAAGAAGAAACTGCTGATAACCAGCAGTTTCTCCTTTTGTCACAATATTTTCTATGTCATATATTACACAAATTATATCTTTAATAACTTTCATTTTGTCATTTGTGGCAGCTTTTGAATTGGATCACCCTAAATTTTTGCCGTTTGGGAAAGGGTTAAGCAAGATTTAATTTGACATTTTAAAGCACAACCCACACCTATCTATTTCTAAAGATCTTTGACTTATTATCTGAGATTTACCTGTGGTGATATTTTATAATCCAGACCCAGATTTGTCCCTTCTACAGTACTCTGAGCGTAGAAGAAGACGGACACATCACCAAATGTACCCAAGTCTCTCTGGACCGTCAATGAGATGTTTCTGCTAACTTCATCCACATAGACTCTGAAAAATTCATAATTGTGACCGATCATGCTAAAAGGGACCTTATCGGATGTGTGAAAAATATCGACCCTAGTCAGTCTGCGCAGTCCGCGCAGCCAGACTAGGGCCGATAGTTTTCACTTTCGTGTAATTGTCTGAATCTGTAAAGAAGACAGACACATCACCAAATGTACCCAAGTCTCTCTG
Organism: Fragum sueziense; assembly: GCA_963680895.1. Classification (NCBI taxonomy): domain Eukaryota; kingdom Metazoa; phylum Mollusca; class Bivalvia; order Cardiida; family Cardiidae; genus Fragum; species Fragum sueziense. The sequence goes on from OY804598.1 coordinate 5,020,308, forward strand.
CACTGTCAACGAGATGTTTCTGCTCATTTCATCCACTCTGAAAAATTCATATCCTTACCATTGTAGACCTTCTTTGCATAAATGCTAAATAAGAACTTTGAAGCCCACAATTGTGTCAAATAATTTGACCTATTCCTATGTATTGATGCCAGTATGATTTGACACCGCATATCATAAAGCTCGTGAAAAACAATGTGGGAAATGAAGAAATTGCTTCACAGTGACAAGCAATTATTAAATTTCACAATGTTTTCCACCCTTAAAGCCTACAACTAAAATTTGCTATTTGGCAAAGGGTTTTCAAAATATTGTCTTATCAATATACAATTAATTGCCTTGAGAGTGGGATCAAAATTTTTATAAGAGTGATTAAAATCTGTATGAAGATTTTATATAACCAATCAATAAAGTTAAGTCATAAAAAGGTATTTGAACATTTTATTGCACATTTTGAAAATCAAAATAAGATGTGTTTGTGAAACACAAAATAATGCCCCTGAATTGGCCAATATAAAGTTTTTGGAGAGACAAATGGGTGGACTGACAAATCGACCGACGGACATGAGTAAAACAATACGCCCCCGATCTTTCGATACGGGGGGGCATAATAATAGAATTATAAAATTCTTTTAGGCTATTATAATGCCCTCTGTTGGAGATAAAGCTGTAGTTGGTAGATTACGCTGTAGTTACAAGGCTTTGAACTCCAACTAATAAGGTATACTTACAAAGATGAATCTTGGGCAAATATGGCCACACCTTTAGTACCGTCATTGGCATTGATGATCACTTGTGATACTGTACCACTTGGTCCTAAAATGACAGATATTTGTGGAATAAGAATTTTTAAATTCAATTTCTTTATATAGAAGGATATAAGTTGATACCTTAAGCAGCAACTTGGACTAAATGAAAATAATAATATATTATTCTAAAGATATTTTGAATCTTTGATGCATAATAGAGGGGTTTGTAATCAGAGCTTTGAGTCTTTGATACAGTAATTGAATAAAATTTAATATTGAAACTTGAAATTGTATATTGACCTAGTACTGGTGGATCTTCAGTATTCGTCCCATCCAGTATAGTCAGAGACATCAGCCGTACAATAAACAACAAATTTACCTAGTACTGGTGGATCTTCAGTATTCGTCCCATCCAATAAAGTCAGAGACATCAGCCGTACAATAAACAACAAATTTACCTAGTACTGGTGGATCTTCAGTATTCGTCCCGTCCAATAAAGTCAGAGACATCAGCCGTACAATAAACAACAACTTTACCTAGTACTGGTGGATCTTCAGTATTCGTCCCGTCCAGTAAAGTCACAGACATGAGTCGTACAATAAACACCTCGTCTACCTCCGGGATGTCATCTTCATTGATCGTTACTGTAATACTAGCCCCCGCTATTCCGTCACTCATGTTGAGATGACTGGACTCAGCCACAAAGTCTAGTGAGGCATCGGCGTACACTAGCTCCGCGTTAGTGAGGGAAATAGAGCCAGACATGATCTGGTAGTCTACCCTGATAGCACCTGCAGTGGAAAACAGTCCCATTCTATCTATGTGACCCGTCACGCTGTAAGGGACCTTATCGGTTGTGTGAAAAATATCGACCCTAGTCAGTCTGCGCAGTCCGCGCAGCCAGACTAGGGCCGACACTTTTCACTTTTATGTAAATTTTTAAATCTGGAATTGTTTCCCTATCTTATTATATGTTCATCTGTCGCATACGGGATCGGGTTAACCTGTACCGAGTCTGACAAGTTTGTCAAAATGTGGATTTTTAGAGTTCGGAAAAGGTTCCTTTTAGCATGACAGGTAATCCCATACAGAGCAACAGTATGATAGAGTTCCCATGAATAGTCATACAACGTAGGGTATAATAAACAATATTTTTGTCTTTATTCTAACTAAAAAGGCCACTCAAAGTGTAGCGATTGTTTTCTTTAAAAAAAGGCATGCAGGCTGTTTACGCTACAATCTAACTGTATGAATATCCTTGTTGATCTTGGTGCATGCTGCTTATAAAACTAGAAATTTTCCTGGATTAGAATAACATTAATAAGGGCTTTGACATTTTTTTTACTATGTTGTTGTGATTACAGTAAGATTGCTTGAAAAAAAAAATTTTCTTGTGCATACTCAAGTCATTTAAGTTTTCAATGTAACTGTTGTTTCAGTTCACTTACCGATGGCACCAAACTTCCTATCCAGCTGTATATTGACTGTTCCTACATCCTCATTGACTCTAACATTGAGTGAGTTTGTACCAAACTGTATAACACCATGAGGGTTGTTGGATCCCTCTATAGTTATACTGGCTGTACGTAATTGTGGAGCAAACACTGCTGATCCAGTAGGACCTACACCTACAATATATTGATGTAAACATTGAGTACCAAACTGTATAACACCATGAGGGTTGTTGGATCCCTCTATAGTTATACTGGCTGTACGTAATTGTGGAGCAAACACTGCTGATCCAGTAGGACCTACACCTACAATATATAGATGTAAACATTGAGTACCAAACTGTACAACACCATAAGGGTTGTTGGATCCCTCTATAGTTATACTGGCTGTACGTAATTGTGGAGCAAATACTGCTGATCCAGTAGGACCTACACCTTCAATATATTGATGTAAACAATGAGTACCAAACTGTACAACACCATAAGGGTTGTTGGATCCCTCTATAGTTATACTGGCTGTACGTAATTGTGGAGCAAATACTGCTGATCCAGTAGGACCTACACCTACAATATATTGATGTAAACATTGAGTACCAAACTGTACAACACCATGAGGGTTGCTGGATCCCTCTATAGTTATACTCGCTGTACGTAATTGTGGAGCAAACACTGCTGATCCAGTAGGTCCTACACCTACAATATATTGATGTAAACATTGAGTACCAAACTGTACAACACCATGGGGGTTGTTGGATCCCTCTATAGTTATACTGGCTGTACATAATTGTGGAGCAAACACTGCTGATCCAGTAGGACCTACACCTACAATATATTGATGTAAACATTGAGTACCAAACTGTACAACACCATGAGGGTTGTTGGATCCTTCTATAGTTATACTCGCTGTACGTAATTGTGGAGCAAACACTGCTGATCCAGTAGGTCCTACACCTACGATATATTGATGTAAACATTGAGTACCAAACTGTACAACACCATGGGGGTTGTTGGATCCCTCTATAGTTATACTTGCTGTACATAATTGTGGAGCAAACACTGCTGATCCAGTAGGGCCTACACCTACAATATATTGATGTAAACATTGAGTACCAAACTATCTAACACCATGGGGGTTGTTGGATCCCTCTATAGTTATACTGGCTGTACATAATTGTGGAGCAAACACTGCTGATCCAGTAGGTCCTACACCTACAATATATTGATGTAAACATTGAGTACCAAACTGTACAACACCATGAGGGCTGTTGGATCCCTCTATAGTTATACTGGCTGTACGTAATTGTGGAGCAAATACTGCTGATCCAGTAGGTCCTACACCTACAATATATTGATGTAAACATTGAGTACCAAACTGTACAACACATAAGGGTTGTTGGATCCCTCTATAGTTATACTTGCTGTACATAATTGTGGAGCAAACACTGCTGATCCAGTAGGACCTACACCTACAATATATTGATGTAAACATTGAGTACCAAACTGTACAACACCATGGGGGTTGTTGGATCCTTCTATAGTTATACTCGCTGTACGTAATTGTGGAGCAAACACTGCTGATCCAGTAGGACCTACACCTACAATATATTGATGTAAACATTGAGTACCAAACTGTACAACACCATGGGGGTTGTTGGATCCCTCTATAGTTATACTCGCTGTACGTAATTGTGGAGCAAACACTGCTGATCCAGTAGGACCTACACCTACAATATATTGATGTAAACATTGAGTACCAAACTGTACAACACATAAGGGTTGTTGGATCCCTCTATAGTTATACTTGCTGTACATAATTGTGGAGCAAACACTGCTGATCCAGTAGGACCTACACCTACAATATATTGATGTAAACATTGAGTACCAAACTGTACAACACCATGGGGGTTGTTGGATCCTTCTATAGTTATACTCGCTGTACGTAATTGTGGAGCAAACACTGCTGATCCAGTAGGACCTACACCTACAATATATTGATGTAAACATTGAGTACCAAACTGTACAACACCATGGGGGTTGTTGGATCCCTCTATAGTTATACTCGCTGTACGTAATTGTGGAGCAAACACTGCTGATCCAGTAGGACCTACACCTACAATATATTGATGTAAACATTGAGTACCAAACTGTACAACACATAAGGGTTGTTGGATCCCTCTATAGTTATACTGGCTGTACATAATTGTGGAGCAAACACTGCTGATCCAGTAGGACCTACACCTACAATATATTGATGTAAACATTGAGTACCAAACTATCTAACACCATGGGGGTTGCTGGATCCCTCTATAGTTATACTGGCTGTACGTAATTGTGGAGCAAACACTGCTGATCCAGTAGGTCCTACACCTACGATATATTGATGTAAACATTGAGTACCAAACTGTACAACACCATGGGGGTTGTTGGATCCCTCTACAGTTATACTCGCTGTACGTAATTGTGGAGCAAACACTGCTGATCCAGTAGGTCCTACACCTACAATATATTGATGTAAACATTGAGTACCAAACTGTACAACACCATGGGGGTTGTTGGATCCCTCTATAGTTATACTGGCTGTACATAATTGTGGAGCAAACACTGCTGATCCAGTAGGACCTACACCTACAATATATTGATGTAAACATTGAGTACCAAACTGTACAACACCATGAGGGTTGTTGGATCATTCTATAGTTATACTCGCTGTACGTAATTGTGGAACAAACACTGCTGATCCAGTAGGGCCAACACCTAGAAAGAAAACATGATGTGTGAAGTTAACAAGCCAGTGAAATAGGGTATTTTAAGTATTTGAGACAAACATAAATCTAGATCATCTTGTGCATACAATCATGTTCAGTCTGATATAAATCCATACTGTTCTTAATTGAGGAGTGAACATTGAGCCCTGTTTTCCTTTAAATAGTATTATTGAATTTCATCAAACAGGGAAAATATAGCTTGACTGAATTGTAGCATGAAAGATGTACATATGAATATGTTGGCTTTCAAATTGATGAAATTTCATAAAACTGTTTTGGTGACCATCCAAAAATACAAGAAAAAAGTGTTATCCTCAACAACTTATCCAACTTATAATCACAAGACCTTTCCAAAACAAGAACTGGATTCGACATCCCTTGTGAAGAGAACCTTGGACAACATCCAGACAAAGAAGAAAACACTGATAGCAACCAGCATTTTTCCTTCAACTATAATATTCCTTTGCTATATTGTACTTAACCCTTTCCAAAACAAGACCTGGTTTTGATGTCCCTAATCAAGAAGGCTTGTGAAAACATTGAGACAAAAGAAGAAACTGCTGATAATCAGCAGTTTCTCCTTTTGCCTCAATATTTTCTTGGCTACATCACACACAATTCCATGCTTTATTAAGATCCATTTTGTTGTCTATAGCAGCTTTTGAATCGGACAACCCTAAAATTTTGTCGTTTGGGAAAGGGTTAATCAAAAACCATAATCTTGTCTACAATAGCTTCAATATTCGGACAGTGGCCCAAGTTCTTACCATTTGTAAAATGTTTACAGTTCAATGCATTACCTGTAGTTTGTATGTCAGTCAATCGTAACTCATACTCTTCATTTATCTCCGGTATATTGTCTGTCAGGACATCTAGAATAATCGTTTTTCTGCCTTCACCCTAAAGAAATAACATAATCAAAATCTCACATTAAACCAATTATAAAAAATGCCATCTACATAACATTACTCCTAAGTTCAGTCCAAAGTGGTCAAATGGGTTCGGAGAAAAGATATTCAACGAAATTGTTGAGGGAGGAAGAGGGACAACATACATTATATTGGGTGATTTAAAAGCTACCCTTAAGCATGTTGTGTTCATGTGAGCTAAAAAGCATAATAATGAAAATGTATGCAACTCATACCAATTTTGTGTTTAAAGGATATGACATAAAACAAAGTCTCTTAGTAGTATAAAGCGACAGAGCTTCACAAAAAATTGAAACCTGTTTATGGAAAAATTTCATATAGAGGATAGGCAGAAAGAGAATGACTTTGGTTAGATACATGTTATCATTACTTACGGGTAGAAACTCTATAAATCCCTCAAAGTTCTGAAATCCAGCCGCAGGATCTTTACCATTGAGGCCTACTATACTCCACTCTAATGTGACCGTTCCATCTTGAAATGGTGACCTCATTACATCTAACATGACTGTATCACCTGGAAAGATGTATAAAAAATCAACAGATTAGATATTGACCAAATACATATGAGGTCATAAAAGGGCAACTGAAGAATTCAAGATATCTTTGAGGTTACCATGTTACCATCATGGTTAACCTATGGTCATAAGCAGTCTTATACGGCTAATTCCTTCTAACTTCCTGTTGCTAAAGGTAATGCTTAAAGAAGTTATTAGAGAACAGCATGGATCCAGATCAGACTGTGTGTAAGCACAGGCTGATCTGGATCAATGCTGTTGTCAAATTCCAATAGGAATCTCTTTTCAGATCTCAGGTTCTATATAAACTATATAAATCCCTCAAAGTTCTGAAATCCAGCCGCAGAGTCTTTACCATTGAGGCCTACTATACTCCATTCTAGTGTGACAGTTCCATCTTGAAATGGTGACCTCATTACATCTAACATGACTGTATCACCTAGAAAATATGTAGTAACTCTTACTGATAGACAAAATAAATGTTATATTTCTATAAATCCCTCAAAGTTCTGAAATCCAGCTGCAGGGTCTTTACCATTGAGGTCTACAATACTCCACTCTAGAGTGACAGTTCCATCTTGAAATGGTGACCTCATTACATCTAACATGACCGTATCACCAGAAAAAATATCACTTAACCCTGTCCCAAACAAGACCTGGTTTTGACGTCCCTAATAGAAAGGCTTTGGGAAAATATTGAAACAAAAGAAGAAACTGCTGATAACCAGCAGTTTCTCCTTTTGTCTCAATATTTTCTGTGCCATATTTTACACAAATCCTATCTTTAATAACATTCATTTTGTCATTTGTGGCACTTCTTGAAGTGGATCATCCGAAAATTTTGCCGTTTGGGAAAGGGTTAATCCTTAACCATTTCCTAAATGGTAAAACTTTAGGGTTATCAAATTTGAAAGCTGCTGCATATGACAAAATGGTTAATGAAAAAGAAGGTGTGAATGAAACCGCTCAATCAGTCAGATAAGTCAACTTACAGTTCTCCCAGCACTTTGATTAGGATCACAAAACTTGAAAAGTTGATGTTTTGTTTCATATAATGGCACAACCTAGTGGAAAGCTCTCAGAAAATCTAAAAATTTCTGAGAGAAAGGTAGTGTGTCATAGGTGGGCGATCAAAACCATGTAAATCTGTTTTTTAGCTGTAATCACACAGTTTTGATCTCCAACTAGCAATGTAAAAGAAACTGTTCTACACCATACCTTCTCTAGCCAACACTGATGTAGTATTAACCCTTTCCCAAACGACAAAATTTCAGGGTGGTCCACTTCAAAAACTGTAAAAAATGACCAAATTGATGTTATTAAAGATAAGATTTGTGTAAAATATGGCACAGAAAATATTGAAACAAAAGGAGAAACTGCTGGTTATCAGCAGTTTCTTCTTTTGTTTCAATGTTTTCCAAAGCCTTTTGTAATAGGGACGTCAAAAGCAGGTCTTGTTTGGGAAAGGGTTAAGGGAGACAATTCCTGCCACGTTATCGTTCTCCAGTATAACAATAGTTGCTGTTTTATTTCGTATAGTGGCACCACGTTGTGAATAGCTATCTAAAACTCTTTTAAAAAATTCCAGTGAAAAAAGAATGTAAAAGAATTTGTTTTTTTGCAACATACCTTCTCTAGCCAAGACTGATGTAGTATTAAGGGAGACAATTCCTGCCACATTATCATTCTCCAGTATAACAATAGTAGCCGTTCTGTTCCGTAAAGTGGCACCTCCTTGTGGGTTAGTCAGCTGGACAACAACAGCCTTTCTCAACTCTGGCACTGTGTCATCTAGTATAGTCACACTGATCACTGGAATGTAGCATTAACCCTTTTACAAACAATACCTGGTTTTGACTTTCTTTTAAACAAGAAAGTTTTGAAAAGTACTGATAGAAAAGAAGAAAATGCTGATTTAACAGCATTTTCTTCTTTTCTTTCAGTACTTTTCATACTATGACAAACAATTTTTTTTCAAAATTTGGTCTCATTGATTTTTGTTGCCTGAACCACTTTTCATCATTTGGGATGAGATTAAGTAAGTATAACAATAGTGACTGTTCTGTTCCATACTGTGGCACCACCTTGTGGGTTAGTCAGCTGAACAACAACAGCCTTTCTCAACTCTGGCAGTGTATCATCCAGTATAGTCACACTGATTACTGAAATGTAACATTAACCCTTTTACAAACAAAACCTGGTTTTGACTTTCCTAAACACAAACAAATTTGAAAAGCACTGAAAGAAAAGAAGAAAATGCTGATTAACAGCATTTTCTTGTTTTCTGTCAGTACTTTTCATACTATGACAAATATCTTTTTTTTCAAAATTTGGTTTCATTGATTTTTGTTGCCTGAACCACTTTTCATCATTTGGGATGAGATTAAGTAAGTATAACAATAGTGACTGTTCTGTTCCATACTGTGGCTCCACCTTGTGGGTTAGTCAGCTGAACAACAACAGCCTTTCTCAACTCTGGCAGTGTATCATCCAGTATAGTCACACTGATTACTGGAATGTAGCATTAACCCTTTTACAAACAATACCTGGTTTTGACTTTCCTAAACACAAACAAATTTGAAAAGCACTGAAAGAAAAGAAGAAAATGCTGATTTCACAGCATTTTCTTCTTTTCTTTCAGTACTTTTCATACTATGACAAACATTTTTTTTCTTCAAAATTTGGTTTCATTGGTTTTGTTGCCTGAATCATTTTCATCATTTAGGATGGGGTTAAGTTAGTCAACTGAACAACAACAGCCTTTCTCAACTCTGGCACCGTGTCATCCAGTATGGTCACACTGATCACTGAAATGTAATATTTTTATTATACCTATGAATTTTTGGGAAGATAAGTCAGACACAACAGAACAAACTAAAATCTGTATTTGCATATGTGCAAAATATGGTCCTACAAAAGGCAAAATGTTGTAACGACAACACAAGCATGATTCATTTTATGCAATTTGTAAAAACAGTTTATTTCAATGAAAAAAATGTCAAGTTCTTATCAACAATTTTGGGTTTTTTGATAATATATCACACATTTCATCAAATAGAAACATCATGGTATAATTACATGCTTAGTTTTTCCTTGCCTTTGTTTTTCATACATATAAATATTTTACATCACACTTGACCTATGGTCCGGTTAGATATTGAATATCCATATACACTCAAAACAAAAGCAAGGCTCCATTTCACTATGTCTGTACATCTATGTATCCAAACATACTTACATTTCCTGGTTTCTCCTGGTACAAAGTTGAGAGTTGCTCCATCAGCCCTGTAGTCCACATTATATATTCCTGTACTGGTCATTACATCTACTGACCAGGTCACTGATACATTCCCTATACTTCCCCCTGTAATGTATAGACATTATATAAATAGTGTGTGTATGTCTGTGTGTACACATTATAATTATATTCCTGTACTGGTCATTACATCTACTGACCAGGTCACTGATACATTCCCTATACTACCTCCTGTAAAATTGAAATTTAGTACTGTTTAAGCCTATCAATCTATCCTTTCATTGTGTTAAAGCATCTGGATAAAAAGGGCAAGACGTTTTGTAATGTTTCTCTAGCCGAATGCATTATTTAATTGTATAAGTGTTTGACAATATTTAAAGGTTAATTTGTAAAAAAAAGTACTGAAAATATATTCTTCTATCTTTCAATCACCTTGTCAGTTGACCATCAGATCAATAGCAAGATTCTCTCTCTCTTCTACCTTATAAATGCTACCACTGATATTAGACAACAGATTTGTGTGCAACAATGCTCATGCACGGGTACGGAATTTTTCCAATAGGGGGCCCCATGTTTTCAAGAGGGAGCCTAACTGCATAATCGCATGAAAAACTCCTTTGAAAAACAATTTGATAAACCTTTTTTACAAATACGAGAGGGGGCCTCACCTTGTCGTTCGACCACCAGATCAACAGCTAGATTCTGCCTTTCTTCCACCTCTATGATACTACCCTCTCCTGTAGACAGCGGACTATCACTGTATACAGCGAATGCTCCATATGTATCATCATTGCTCAATATTGTAACTGTCGTGTTCCGTTGTTCACCGATGTACGGAGAGTTTTCTGGCGAGGGTGGTTCACCTACGACATCAACGCGGGTCAGAAACACGACAAACTTCTCGTCAAGTTCGGGTATGGAGTCAGCGAGGATGGACACAGGAATCTGTCCCTCCATGGTGTCAGCATCTAGAGTTACATAGCCGTTTGTAACAACCATGTAGTCTTCTCCTGCTGTAGCCTGGACACCTGTCAAACCTCCAGCCTGTAATGACAAGATTGGATTTTGAGAGAAAGAAAGATAAGCTGGTAACAAACAGGCCATTGGTCATTAGGCATTGCATAACTGTTTATAACAATGGAATAGTTACTATAGGTAAAGGGCTTCTACTCAAAAATAATTGATTGTATTTTTGCAAAATTTAGATTTTGCACATCTACAGGTTCTAAAAAAAACGTGTGTCAAGTATGAAGCAAATCAGACAGAAACTGTAGGAGTAATTGCCCAGCCAAGATTTTCTGACTGATCAACCAATCAACTGACTGACAGGCTGATTCCAGAATAGCCAAAACCCCATTACCTTCTAAAGGTTCTGATGATAGTGTATTATACAATGTACAGGCGGGCAACAACTTGAATCATGTCAATGCAAGATTACTCTATAAACACCTACCTTGACGGTGTCTTTAACATAATGTTGTACATCATTTGTAACCACTAAATTTTCTGATGTCAGTGTAGTATACAGTGTACAAGATACTGTTGAGTCTACTGTAAATATCTCAAATGCCTTACAGGGAATACGCTTCAAACATTCTGTACCACACAGCTGCAATCAAAATAATAACCACTCTATTTAACCCTTTCCCAAACGACAAAATTTTAGGGTGATCCAATTTGAAAGCTGCTGCAGACAACAAAGTAAATGATCACAAAAGGCCGAAATATCTATGTTATAACCAAGAAAATATTGATACAAAAGGAGAAACTGCTGGTTTTCAGCAGTTTCTTCTTTTGTTTCAATGTTTTCCCACGCCTTATCTATTACGGACGTCAAAACCAGGTCTTGTTTGGGAGAGGGTTAATACAAGATTGGAAATAAGCCAAGATCTAGAAAAGGACCATCATATAGCATTTTAGAACAGCATGTTTTCAGATCAACCTATGTCTTAATTAGTGCAGTCTGATCAGGATACATGTTGTTTATCAAAAGATGCTTCAGGTTGTAAGGAAGCAATTGGAAATCAGCATATTTTTCCAGATGGACCAGATCTGCCAATCTGTTACTGAAAGATCTGTTCATTTATAGTTTGTTCATGAACTTTTTTTTTAAATTCTATGCTATTCTAAGAGATTTCTGAAGAAATGTTTGGTTTATTTTTTGAATCACTAATCAGCTCAAATATATACCCTTAATGAACTAATTCACCCGTGTTAAGTTACTGCTTTCATCATTTCCATACATTGAAAAGTGAAATTGACAACAAATCCCTACCACAGTTGGGTCTCCAGCCAGGCCGTCAATGTCATACACTTGACCAGGGAGACTCAATGTACCAAATTTAGGCTGCATAAAGTAGGTCAGAACGCTGGCTCCCATATCATTTACATCCTCCGATATCAATGTGGCTGAATCTGTACTGTAATACACTCGCAGCTGGCCAAAACTACCTCCACTGGAATTTGAAAGTTTAAGAAATGCACTAAATCAAAACTTTTTACCATGGGAGGCACAATGATGAACTGCTATGAAGGACTGTTATACCTCAACAAGGTCCCTTTTGAACAAGCAGCAAAATTCTAGCCTTTGTTAATGTAAAATATGATCTGTTGCGGTGACACTAAAACAATGGTGAATCATGAGGTTTCCAAAGACAGATTTTAAGCAAAGGCTGATAGCTGTACAGTTAGAAGCAGCCAAAAAATCATTGTAGTATAAAACTTTGGTATGAAGAAGGAAAATAGTCAAAACATTGAAAATGTCTTACCTCCTGACAATTCGTAGGTTATGTACAGAGTTACTTCCCATTTCCTCTACTATATACAGAGGATCACTAAACTGTACCACACCGTGTGGGTTATCATTGGATAATATAGACAGTGTAAACACACTCCGTTCTGCTATACGACCACCCTCGGATATACTGGTCAACTCTATCTTTATATCCTGAAGTAGAAATACAAACATTAAACAATCAAGTAATAATATCTCTATTTCTATCAATTCGGACTGCAAATATCATCCATAAAATGTTTGACCTTGATATTGACCTTTGACTTAAGAAAATAATTTTTCTATTGATTATAAATCTCATTACAAAGGAAATGAATAATTCTGAAATAAGTCCATTTATATAGAAACAATGTGTGGACAATTTGTGAACAAAGTATCTGAGACAATCCAGTAATTAGATCTATATTTTTTAAAAATTTGGTATCAAATGTTTCTAGGTCAGTGTATAGGATCCTAGATCATGAGTTTCTTTCAGAGCGCTTAGTTAAGTTTACACATCAACGATGTCATCAAGTTTTTACCTCAGTAGCTTCTGGTATGTTGTCAGGTAGAATGGTTATCAGTATTTGTCTGCTTGCTTCATTGCTCACAAAAAATACAGAACCAGACGTAGGTGTGATGTCATCAGATGCTAGGTCACCTTGGAGATAAATAAATAAATCATATCAAAACTTTTGTGCATATGACATTGCTAGCAAGAATATTTATTTTTATTTGTCTAATGCCTTCATTGCTCACAAAAGACACTGAACCAAAATATGTGTGTGTGAAATAATCCAAGGCTAACTCCTTCTCATACAAGATAAACAAACAATCATGCTAAAACATTATAGCCAGTGCAGGATAAACTATCTTGTATCTGGTATTATCAGGTAGAATAGATGTAACAGTATCAATTCAAAGACAAATGAACTCAAACCAAAGTATTTCTGTAGATGTTTTGTATTTTAAAAGCATGTAGCATAACATTCGCAAGATATTATAATACCTACCATTCAATGTTGCGACCCAATCTAATGTCATGACCCCCAAACTCCCACCCTTCCTTATTATAGTCAGGTTGACAGATCTGGGACTCAGCTCTGGTTCTTCTACTGACATACCATCTACAGAAAACTCTGAAAATAAAATAGTTTGGGGTTTTAGGACTAAAACAATAACAAGTTAATAGACATCACTCAACTGACGCCCCCCCCCCCCCCAAACAGTAAAATTTTGGACATAATCTAAGTACTGTATGTGTAGATATTTTGGCGGTGCGAAATTTTCGCGGTAGGGCCCCATTTTCGAGTTATACAAATATTCGCGCAACTTTGAATTCGCGGATAAACAATTTAAGAATTCTTGATTTCGCGCACAGCAAAATGAATGTAAGTGCTGGGTAAATACTCCTTCTTATTTGCAGTATCTTAAACACTGGTTTTATTGTTAAATTACTTTTGATACATGTATCTTGTCACCTTCTTTAAAATTCAACACATTTAGACAATAAAACATATACATGTACGAACTGAATGAATATTCATGTTATGTTTACAATTAACATACATTTCAACTTATGCGAAAATTTAACTTTTCAGGAAGAATTGGGAGTACAAATATTTGTGCAATCACGAATTCGCGGGCCGATGGTCTAGCGTGAATATAGCGAAAATTAGAAGCCCGCGAATATTTCTACACATACAGTATTTGAAAGCTGTTTTAGACAACAAAAAGATTGATGCTAAAGATACAAATTTGCGAACATTACAACACTGTATCAGCGTCTACTTCTTATGTCTGAACATTTTCTGAGCTATATTGTACACAAATTCTAAATATGCACTTTGTGGACTAAACGATTAAGGGTGGAAACATTATAAATCCTTACCAAAAGCTCCATTAGGATCATCCGATGTAACAATAACCACATCTGTCCTTGTGAAAGTTCCAAGTGTCCCCCCACCCGATACTTGATCTAGTTGTACAGTAAATGTCTCGTCTAGTTCCGGTACCGCATCGTTAATCAGTCTGATAGGGAGGGGTACGGACATAGCACCTCTCTCTAGTGTCACAATGTTACTGTCTACAAGGTAGTCTAGTCCAGATATAGCTGAACCATCTGTCACTGTGAAACTCACAAGAACCTGAAAATGGTAAACCTTATGCAGATTTTTCAGAAATTGAAACATATCCACATGAAAATGCCTTTAAAACAGAAAATGACCATAAGGTTATAATTACTATAACATTAAAACAGAAAATGACCATAAGGTTATAGTTATTATAACATTAAAGCTACTATTTCCCAGATTTGTACCCAAAAATTGTCAAATACAAACGAAATGTACACTTTTTAAGCTTTATATGACCTGATTAAATGATTACGAGAAACTATTGAAGCAACGACTCATTTTTTTCGCAATTTGATACCAAATTTATGAAGGGATGTCGAAAGTAGGTCAAAACAGCAGGACATGCGACTTTCTTAAATGACGTCACAACATACATGATAACGTCATATTGAAATTTAAGTATGAATCTCGTTTGAATCATGGTCCGCGCTGTATGCGCATGCGCAACAATTTAAAAATAATTCTAACCCCATCAGTGATGGGGTTGAATTTAGGCTTGGATTCTCCCTAAATTCAGCTATCTGTCTTGTAATTTCGGCTCATTCTCTGTCTGAATCGCATATTATTAACCATCCCGAGGTGGTCAACACAAAAGTTTTGCATATTTTTTCAAAAAATTTCATTTTTTGCAATTAGACCATCTGTTACTGTCGCCCTTTAAAACAGAAAATGACCATAAGGTTATAGTTATTATAACATTAAAACAGAAAATGACCATAAAGTTATAGTTATTATAACATTAAATCAGAAAATGACCATAATGTTATAGTTATTATAACATGAATTGGAAACAAAAATTTACACTATCCATGTCATGGGATTCATCCAGTGTTCACATTGAGTACAAAAAATTTTTGGTTCAATGTTATGGACTCAGGATGCACATTGAATGTATTTTCTTAAATGGGAGAAAATATTGTAAGTGTTCTTTCTCATGTTTATCAAAATAAAAAGTTGTACTGAGTGATATCACCTCTAAAAATAATTCATAAAACCTTGAGTATGAAGTTTAGGCATGTATCCAGCTCTATAACCCTAGGAGGCTCCAAAGTTATACAAAATCCCATGCCAGAAAAGATGCAAGACTGTCTTTCATGTGACAAAATTAATGAAATTTGAATATTTAATCTTTCCCAAACAAGACATGGTTTTGACCTCCCTAATAGAAATGGCTTGAGAAAAATTGAGGCAAAAGAAGAAAGTGCTGATGATCAGCATTTTCTCCTTTTGCTTCAATGTTTCTTCTGGTGTATTGTACATAAATCTTGTCCTAATCAACATTCATTTTGCTGTCTGCAGAGGCTTTCAAATTGGGCTACCCTGAAATGTTGTCATTAGGTTAAAAGTCTATTTTACCTCTCCAAATGCCCCACCAAACCTTGTAGCATACAGTATAGGTTCAGTTGTGTCCTCTTGCACCCGTACAGTCGGAGATTGTGGTGTCAAAACAATCTCTCCATTGGCATTGTCATTGAAATCTATCAGAATCTGACCGTAGGATTCTGTCTCAGTACCAAATGTAGGGGAGTAATCCACTGTGAAAAGATAAAAACAATTTAGATTATATCCATCCACAGCTCCACACTCATGTGACAGTATTTTCATTGCCATGGAAAGTCTATCTAGACATGAAAAAAGATTCTACCAGATTCACATATTCAAAAGCAGTTTAATAATCCCATACATTTTTCATTTGGTTCAATAGCAGATGAAATGCCTGTAAAAATGTGGTTTGATGGACATATAATTTTCTCAGGTATGAAAGTTGAGCAAAATGTCACCTGGCCTTATTTGTGCTCCCTCTAAAAGCCTCAGCCCAGTCAGTCTCACATACACAGCCTCTATCTCTTCTGGCTCAAGGTCATTTTGTTAATTTTTTATCATTTCTTTGGTCCAAAAGCAACAGAAATTCTACCAGAATCAAATTTGAAAAACAAAATGTCACCTGGTCTTATCTGTGCTCCCTCTAAAAGCCTCAATCCAGTCAGTCTCACATACACAGCCTCTATCTCTTCTGGCTCAAGGTCATCTAGGATGTTGACATTAAATGTGCCGACCCCTTGACCTGAGGTGAAGGTCACTGACCCAGAGGTCATGGTGTAGTCCTGGAGATTAGCCCTGGGGAATGTGGTTGGCAGGTAGGAATAGGTCTCGTTAGGGGCTAGTGTTGTGTAATTTACTTCTACTGCCCCATATGTACCTCCAAGTCTCTGTACCGTTATGGTTACAGCTGAAATAGTAATAACAAGTATCAATTATGAGGAGAAATTCTTAAACAATTTACATCAAAGATGTATATAAGTAATTGTCTTTTGCATTTCAGTAGGTTTGGATGTTCAAAACATCTTTCTTCACAAAATAGAGAGAAACAATTAACCCTTTCCCAAACAAGACCTGGTTTTGACCTCCCTATTAGAAAATTTTGAGAATACATTGAGGCAAACGAAGAAACTGCTGATAACCAGCAGTTTCTTCTTTTGCTTCAATATTTTCTGCGCAATATCTTAGGCAAATCTTAATGGTATCAACATCTATTTCGTTGTTTGAAGCGGCTTTCGATTAGACCACCCTAAAATTTTGTCTCTTGGGAAAGGGTTAAGCTCAAAGCATTTGATGGAGGAATTCTCAGTTGAAAACTTACCTATATTTCCTTCCTCCACAATCCTTGGTCTCTGAGTTTCAGGTATCACAAATCTTCCATAAGGATCCTCATTAGCTAGAATTTTTGTAACCTCAAAATGGGGTACTTATATGAATGATTATGGGAAAAGGTCAAATTCTAATCATCAGAAACTTACCAATATTTCCTTCCTCCACAATCCTTGGTCTCTGTGTTTCGGGTATCACAAACTTTCCATATGGATCATCGTTAGCTAGAATGGTAACCTCTGCTCTCAGATACTGAGATATACCTAGGGTACCCTGCATTAGAGAACATGGTGAGAAAAAACATTATCTTCAGCCTGAAATCTTCATATATTTAACCCTTTCCAAAACGACAAAATTTTAGGGTTGCCAATTCAAAAGCTGCTGCACACAACAATATGGATGTTAATCAAGGTTGGATTTGTGCACAAAAGAGCTCAAAAATATTGAGGCAAAAGGAGAAAGTGCTGGTTATCAGCACTTTCTTCTTTTGCCTCAATGTTTTCCAAAGCCTCATCTATTTAGCACGTCAAAACTAGGTCTTGTTTGGGAAAGGGTTAATCAAAAGTGCTTAGGTCAGACCAATAACTTTTTCATTTTTTTTATCATTTCAACAAATTAAGTGAGTACATTTTAACTATTTTGATGATACTCACTTTCTGATAATGAAATCTTATTTTGATCATGTGTAATGTCTTCCAGAAAGTGTTTCATGATATAAGTTAGCCATTTTATTTACATTTAGTGATTGGGGTTTTTTTTATATATAATTGAGCCAGGATCTGGAAAAACATCCCTTATAGCTTTTGAGCCCAACATAGATCAAGATCAGCCTGTGCATACGCTCAGTCTGATCATTATCCACGTTGTTCTCTAAAGGTTTCTTCATGACATATAGTAACTGAAAGAGAGCAGCATTGATGCATATTGGACTCCATTTGACAACAGGCCGATCTTGAAACTCAATTTTGAAAAATGCTATAAGGGATGTTTTTCCAGATCCCGGCTCCTATATATATTGGTTTTTTTTCTGGAAAATATGATTTGATTGGAGAATGAGTTGCAGCTACCAATGTTATTCCAAACAGCTAGAATTACGACATGAGAAAAACACTCACCCTTGAGACATTTGTTATCTCCACAAAGAAGAGTTCATCCAGTTCTGGTGCAGTATCACCCCGGATCTTCAGTTCCAGAAGACCAATTGTCTGGCTGTGTTCAAACACAACCACTCCCTGTTTGTCTACAATATCATTGTTGGTATCACCCTGTACCTGCCAGTTTAGAATTGTCTGGCCTATACTGCCTCCGATCCTCTCAATCTGGAATGTTAAACGTCATTTTTCAACAAAAACCTCATAACTGCAGCTTAAAACAAGCTACAGTTACCAGGTTTTTATTGAAAAGCGACAGAAAGTTATATTCTGAGCAAATTGTCTGGCTGTGTTCAAACACAACCACTCCCTGTTTGTCTACAATATCATTGTTGGTATCACCCTGTACCTGCCAGTTTAGAATTGTCTGGCCTATACTGCCTCCGATCCTCTCAATCTGGAATGTAATATGTCATATATCAACAAAAACCTCGTAACTGCAGCTTACAACAAGCTGCAGTTACCAGGTTTCTATTGAAAAGCGACAAAAAGTTAGTTTGTTAGCAAATTGTCTGGCTGTGTTCAAACACAAACACTCCTTGTTTGTCTACAATATCATTGTTGGTATCACCCTGTACCTGCCAGCTTAGAATTGTCTGACCTATACTGCCTCCTATTCTCTCAACCTGGAATGTAACATGTCATTTGTCAACAAAAACCTCGTAACTGCAGCTTAAAACAAGCTGCAGCTATGAGGTTTTTGTTGAAAAGCAACAGAAAGTTATATTCTGAGTAAATTGTCTGGCTGTGTTCAAACACCACGACTCCTTGTTTGTCCACGATATCATTGTTGGTATCACCCTGTACCTGCCAGCTTAGAATTGTCTGACCTATACTTCCCCCGATCCTCTCAATCTGGAATGTTAAACGTCACTTTTCAACAAAAATCTTGTTACTGCAGCTTAAACCAAGCTGCAGTAACAAGGTTTTTGTTGAAAAGCGACAAAAAGTTAGTTTGTTAGCAAATTGTCTGGCTGTGTTCAAACACCACGACTCCCTGTTTGTCTACAATATCATTGTTGGTATCACCCTGTACCTGCCAATTAAGAATTGTCTGGCCTATACTTCCCCCGATCCTCTCAATCTGGAATGTTAAACGTCACTTTTCAACAAAAACCTTGTTACTGCAGCTTAAACCATGCTGCAGTAACAAGGTTTTTGTTGAAAAGCAACAAAAAGTTAAATTCTTAGCAAATTGTCTGGCTGTGTTCAAACACCACGACTCCCTGTTTGTCCACAATATCATTGTTGGTATCACCCTGTACCTGCCAGCTTAGAATTGTCTGACCTATACTGCCCCCTATTCTCTCAATCTGGAATGTTAAACGTCACTTTTCAACAAAAATCTTGTTACTGCAGCTTAAACCAAGCTGCAGTAACAAGGTTTTTGTTGAAAAACAACAAAAAGTTAGTTTGTTAGCAAATTGTCTGGCTGTGTTCAAACACCACGACTCCCTGTTTGTCTACAATATCATTGTTGGTATCACCCTGTACCTGCCAGCTTAGAATTGTCTGGCCTATACTGCCCCCTATTCTCTCAATCTGGAATGTTAAACGTCACTTTTCAACAAAAACCTTGTTACTGCAGCTTAAACCATGCTGCAGTAACAAGGTTTTTGTTGAAAAGCAACAAAAAGTTAAATTCTTAGCAAATTGTCTGGCTGTGTTCAAACACCACGACTCCCTGTTTGTCCACAATATCATTGTTGGTATCACCCTGTACCTGCCAGTTTAGAATTGTCTGGCCTATACTGCCCCCTATTCTCTCGACCTGGAATGTAGCATGTCATTTTTCATCAAAAATCTTGTAACTGCAGCTTAAAACAAGCTGCAGTTACCAGGTTTTTATTGAAAAGGGACAAAAAGTATAAGTTTGTTAGCAAATTGTCTGGCTGTGTTCAAACACCACAACTCCTTGTTTGTTTACAACATTATTTATGAAATAATAACAAGTTTAGTGGTCTTTATTGCGCAAATAAAACCCGATGTGCGAAGGACTACATGTGTAGGTAAAAACCGAGGTGCAAAGCGCCGAGGCATTTGCCATAACATGTAGTCCAGAGCACAGAGGTTTTTATTGCGCAATTAAGGCCGCTAAACTTGTTATTATCTCCATTATAACACTCAAAATAACAAAACGCACATTCGAAATGTGCTATTTTGTGGAAATTCTACCATGAACTAGTTTTCGGCGTAGGAAACGCATTGGTGGTCAAGTGACGTCATTGATGACGTCATTTGACGTTACCTTGACGCTACGTGACGTTTTGGCGCATACACAAAGCATAATTACATAGAGTCATTATTGGTCAAATAAAACCCGATGCAGTTCTTCTTTCGCTATATATGGATTTTACGGAAACGCGTTATAATGGTTGGTATCCCCCTGTACCTGCCAGTTTAGAATTATCTGACCTCTACTGCCTCCTATTCTCTCAATCTGTAATGTAATGTCACAGTTAAGTTATTTCACTTTGGCGTTTCTCGGTACATGTAAAACAATTATTACAGCCACATTGTATGAGAATTGCATCATGCTATAATTGGAATTATTTTAAAGCTACATGTACTGAAATATGGATATTTCTGAAGTCGTCAAATTTTTCCTTCATGTATCATATTGATTTTCCCAGCTTTTAGGTATTAAAGTCCTTCTTACAACCTCTTGTGAGTCCTTATAAGTGGTGCCTCTTCAGAGATGTTTAAAAAATCTCTGAAGACCCATGATTTACAAGGATGTACAACAGGTTGTAAGAGAAGCTCTTGTTTGCTCCTAGTGTTCTAAAAGACGCAGAATGGTGGTAGCCAAGAATTAAAATGTCTGGTCTCTTCTTTGCTGTGTCCATTCTGTGTTGTGTTTGCATCCACCAAAGAAGTACATTGCATGACGTGCAACACAAGACTAGGCGTAAATTTTAAGACACACACTGCTTACAAGAGCATGTAAAACGGTTGTAAGAGAGGCTTAAGAAATAAAGTATTGTCTTATTTGCGAAAATTTAAGCATCTGTACCTCTAGGTTGGCAGTGTTGAATCCACTGTCACCTGTCTCCTGCACCTGTTTGCCCCGTGAAGAATCTCTAAACCTGAAGATACCAAACGCTCCGTCAGAGTGCTCAATCATCACCGTGATGGCCGATCCCACTCCTATAGCGGCGCCACCTGATGGGTTCATCAGCGTAACATTGAAATATTTCTCGTCTTCAGGTATATTGTTGTCGATGATGGCGATGTCTATATACTTGAACCTTTCTCCACTCATAAAGGTAAGTCTCCCAACATCAGCCTGAAATATGTACCAGAGCTACAGATCAGAGAGTAAAGGCATTATACCTTTCCAAAACGGCAAAATTTTCGGATGATCTACTTCAAAAATTGCCATAAATGACAAAACTGAAGTTATTAAAGAAAAAATTTGTGTAAATTATGGCACAGAAAATATTGAGACAAAAGGAGAAACTGCTGGTTATCAGCAGTTTCTTCTTTTGCTTCAATGTTTTCCCTAGCCTTTTCTATAAAGGACGTCACAACCAGGTCTTGTTTGGGAAAGGGTTAAACCTTTAGCAAACAAGGCCGGAGCTGCGTTCTTTAGAATGAGATTTTTTTGGAAAACTTCTGCGGATATTTTAGACAAAGCGTTTTTAAGATCTAAATTCAGACCTCTTACGGAAATAGTTTGAAAAAGTATTGAGGCAAAAGGAGAAAATGCTGATACACTCCATTTCCTGTGATCCCACTCTGACAGTTATTTCCATGTCATCTTGGGCTTTCCCCGCCTACGTGTTCCTGTGACCTGCACTATTCCAACAAAAAAATTTGAGACAAATTTCTTCAAATCTTCCGTATGTAGATATACTGTTTGAAATTTTCGTTATTAGTAAAACCTTTCTGTCATAACACAGATCTTTTCATTTCAAATCTAATAGCAAGAGATGCTCTGCCAGGTCATTCATTGCTAAAAAATAATCCCAGTGCTATTTCTGTACTATAATGAACTGTCTAAAGTTTTTGAAGTTTGGAAAAGGGAAAAATATACATGGGTCTCAAAAAAATATCACATAAAATTATATTCTCAAAACTAAAATCCTTGTTTTTCAAATAAAAAGCATTTAGGAAATTGAAAAAAAAATGTTTTGTTTCATATCCATCTTTTGGGGTATCAAAAATGTTGGTATAAAATAATATGGGAATAGGATAAAATGTCTATACCATCACCAGGGGCCATATTCACAAACATTTCTAAATTGATTTTCTAAAGTAGAATTACATAACAAGCCATCTGATTGGACGAGACGTATGTCTTGGCCAATCAGATGGATTGTTGTGTGATTTTAAAAGAAAACTTGGAATTCTCAGACTGGTTTGTGAATACCACCAAAAAAAGAAATATTCCTCCATGACCAAATTGCGTACTACAATACTTACATAGTCAACCTGTGTTTCAAATTGTACAAGGAATAAAACAGTAACATGTTTTGGTTGTTTGGATAGGTCATACATAAAATTGGTTATCTTACAATTCTAATCAAAAACTTGATAAACTTTTTAAAGTTTCAAACAAAGAATGTTGTCTTTGAAAAACATCAAGGGAAAACAATAAACTCCAAAATTTTAGGGTAGTCCACTTTGAAAGGATTGTTGTCTGCAAAAAAAAAAAATCTTTGTATTTTAAGTAAGGAAACATTGTGGATAATGAAGATATTGTGTCTCACAAGCATAATTTAATTATCCTCATTTTCCACAATGTTTTCAAAGCAGTTTTCTTGAGGGGTGACAAAAAGTGTCACATTATAGGAATGGATTAACCCTTTCCCAAACAAGACCTGGTTTTGACGTCCCTAATAGAAAAGGCTTGGGAAAACATTGAGACAAAAGAAGAAACTGCTGATAACCAGCAGTTCTCCTTTTGTCTCAATATTTTCTCTGCTATTTGGTACACAAATCCTATCTTTTTTCACATGTATTTTGTCCACTGCAACTTTCAAATTGAACCCCCCTAAAATTTTGTCTTTTGGGAAAGGGTTAAGTCCCATGTGGGAAAAGCAAGATGCAAATTTCAGTCTCATGATCAATGATGTATTTTTGTTGAATTCAATAACTAGTTAATCAAGTTACTATGACTTGAATTCTTTACAATTGTGTGTATTCAAAAACAAGCTGTTGCCTAGACTAGGTATGGCGTTTTACTATTAACAAGTGACTGCGAATTAATGAAAATAACATGTCATCAGAAAGGCCAAATGTAAAACAAAATGAAGTTAGAAACTTAATGATAATACAACCAAAATTCAAGACAAGACTTCGTTTTTACGTCCCTGATATAAATGGCTTGGGTAAACATTGAGGCAAAAGAAGAAAATGCTGATTATCTAAGCATTTTCTTCTTTTGCCTAAACATTTTCCATGCTATATTGTACCAAAAGCCCATCTTTTTCAACATCCATTTTGAAGTCTGCAACAGTTTTCAAATTAGACAACCCTAATATTTTGTTATTTGGGAAAGGGTTAAGTATTTTTTTGCACTTCTATGGAGAAACCTTGCACAGTCCTGTCTTTCAAACCCTGCTAATCCAATCAATGGTGACCTTGAAATAGGGCACTATCTAGATACAACAGCTCGATGAACTGGATTTGTGAAATGTAAAGCTATATAGCTGATAGAATCATAAGTTGTGGTACATAAGCTCATTTTGATATGACTCCGATGAAATTATTGATGAATGTAAAATTAATTGTAGAGTATTAAAAACACATCCCATTTCATAGAGGTCTCTTCCATGAGCATCGTCATCTAATGGATTGGATTCAACATTCGTTTATTTTAAGACAAGGTGTATTTTCAATGTTCTAGCCGCCATATTGTTTATAAACATGAAGTGGATTATATTGTTGATTTCAGTAATAATAATCCTGTACTCTGTAATGAGTGATGAAAGTCTGGATATTCAAACATGTGATTTTCTAGTGAAGGACAATTGTAATTACACTTTATCATTGTTGCCTAGCAACAACTGTGACAAAAACAGTCATCCAGTTTCATCGCGAATAAGGCGTGACACAAAATCACTGATAACTAATGAACTTCTGGCTAAGAAAATTAAGCGGGTGCAGAACAAGCTTATTAGAGAAATGGAAGAATTATCAAAAAGAGTTCTTCGTGGAGTGAGAAGGATAGAAACCATGGTAACAGGACATCAAGAAAATAATTTTGACCTTGACCTGAATGTTGGAAGTAGGTCATGTCCAGCTGGATTTGTAACCGTGGACAACTGGAACTCCTGCTATATGTTGTCTAGATTCAACACAAGCTGGTATGATGCTAAGGATTACTGTGATGCTCTCAACAGCCAAGTGGTGTCCTTGTTAACATTGAAGGAACATTATGTTGTCACATTTCTCATCAGGAATAATCCAGGTAGGAAATTTTGTTACATTATACTGCAACCAGGCAACAAAATTTAAGAGCAGTCTTAATTCAAAGATGCTGCAGACGATAAATTCAAGTAATTAAAATTTTAAATATTTCAGTCTTTCTGGATAGAAAACATTGTACAGATGTACAGAATTTTGCCGTTTTGGAAAGGATTATACCATTGCAAGACATTCAAAACCAAATTTTATACTCTTTTCATGTTTTGTCCCATTTCAGAAGTACAGAATTTTGCTGTTTTGGAAAGAGTTCTGTCATTGCAAGACTTTCAAAACCAAATTTCATACTCTTTTCATGGTTTGTCACATTTTTAGAAGTACAGAATTTTGCCATTTTGGAAAGGGCTATGCAATTGCAAGATATTCAAAACCAAATTTTATCCTCTTTTCATATTTTGTTCTATTACAGAAGTTCAGAATGCAGTAGGCTGGTGGACCAGCGGGACCTTCTATCCCAAGACCAAACAATGGATGTGGGCCTCAGACACCAAACTGAACCCTCTAACCTACATAAAGTGGGCGGCTGATGAGCCCAATGAGATGAGTCTACAATGTATTGTGTTACAGGCCAGGGATCAGCTGCTGTGGCATGATGAAGTTTGCACAAAAACATTCAACTTTGTGTGTAAAACAGACTTACAGTAAAACAGTCTGTACATAAATAATCAACTTTGTGTGTTAAATGGACTTACAGTAAATGTTGTACACATAAACATTTAACTTTGTGTGAAATGGACTTTCAGTAAAATGTTGTACACATAAACATTCAACTGTTGGTGTAAAATGGACTTACAGTAAATATTGTACACATAAACATTCAACTTTGGGTGTAAAATGGACTTACAGTAAATATTGTACACATAAACATTCAACTTTGGGTGTAAAATGGACTTACAGTAAATATTGTACACATAAACATTCAACTTTGGGTGTAAAATGGACTTACAGTAAATATTGTACACATAAACATTCAACTTTGTGTGTAAAATGGATTTACAGTCAATTGCTGCTTTTCAACAAAAAACACATAACTGCAGCTTACAACAAACTGTAGGTACAAGGTATTTGCTGCAAAGCGAGAATTCTGAAAAGTCATGAAATGTTGTGCACAGAAATCCTTTTAATTTTGTTTTTCAACCTCGGACACAAGCAAATTACCTGGAATATTTTGTATTAGGCTCATTCACAGAAATGTGCACAAGAAAATCCAACTGTGGACAAAAAAGAATGGTTCTATGTTTTCAATATTCCATATGTGACATCTTTTTTCACAGCCCTTCTTCATTCCCTTTTGGTTTATAAAAATGTACATATTATATTCATTCTCTCTTTTTTCCTTTTTTCTTTTCCAATATACAGCTATATTCATGAGGATACAACATCATTTCTTATTCATTTTGTAAATGATGCTTATATGGAATGGAAAAGGTCCATTCACAAAGCCTTCTTGATTCCAATTTAAAATAAAAAAAAAATCATCTTATATGGCAGTAATTTTCTAATTTCACAGTGATCTCCTTGTAAGTTTCACTGGATTTGTCATAAATGAATTCAAATGCAAACAAAATCTTACCACATAATCAGGAGGGACTTTTCCGCTACTTTTGGCTGTTGCATCCACAGATCTCCATTCTACAGCTATTTCACCTTGATATCCTTGAGCCCTGACAACTAACAGTCTCGCTACTCCAACTTCTTCTGCTACTCGGACCTACACAGAAATACACATTTTGACAAATTAATTTTGATCCTGGTATAGAAATATTTTTGTAATTGATGCTCAGCTTCCAAATGTGCATCTTAACATAAATCTATGCATTGTGTGAATGGCCGTTTGTAGAAAGCACTGTACTCTAGTTTCATG
This sequence comes from Fragum sueziense, assembly GCA_963680895.1. Lineage (NCBI taxonomy): Eukaryota > Metazoa > Mollusca > Bivalvia > Cardiida > Cardiidae > Fragum > Fragum sueziense. The sequence goes on from OY804598.1 coordinate 5,046,972, forward strand.
AATAAATAGAATAAAAGCACTGGAAAATATTTTTAGCTGGTTGAAAAATGCTGCAAACAATGTTGATTTGGGAATATAGCCTATTCTTTAAGAATATAATTTGTTTCCTTACAGTTTGTCTTTTATTTGATAACCTCGAAATTAACTTAAAAGGCCCTTCCCCAATTAATGATGCTTTTAGATGTGGCTAATGAAAACAAGAGTTGTCCGCGGACAACGTAGCTTGCCTATGCAAGAGCTTGTCACAAAAAAAAACAAGTTCAAGGTCAAAGGTCAAGGTCACTAGGTCAAAGGTCATGGTCTCAAGGTCAAGGTCATGACACGAGGTATCCATATGTGAAATATCAAGGCTCTATCTGTAATAGTGCATGAGATATAGGCCAGGTTAAAGTTTTTTAAAATTAGGTCAAACTCCAAGGTCAAGGTCACTGGGTCAAAGGTCATGGTCCCAAATGAAAGGTCTTGCCGGGAGGTATCCATGTGTGAAGTATCAAGGCTGTATCCCTAATAGTGCCTGAGATAAAGACCAGGTTAAAGTTTTTGAAGACGCGACGCCGACGCCGACACTAGGGCTGTGACATTAGCTCCCCGGACATAAAGTCCCGGCTCGCTAAAAAGTTTGTAAAATCATTTAGGCAAAAGAAGAAAGTGCTGATAATCAACCTTTTCTCCTTTTGCCTCAATATCTTATGTGATATATTTTACACAAATCCTTTCTTTATTCACATCCACTTTGTCATCTGAAGCAGCTTCAATTTTACAACCTTATAAGTTAGCCATTTGGGAAAAGGTTAAATAAACAACTTGCCACTGGATGTTCTGTAGCTGGAGGTATATATGGGCTATCTGGGGTGGGTGGGTCAGGATCAGTAGAAAACTGAACCAGTCCATACAGGAAGTCATTCTCCTGGACTGTCACCACAGATTTACTGCTGTTCTGGTTTAGACTGGCACCACTTGTATTCGTGGAACCAGTCAGCCCATCTTCAGTCTCCGTGGCGACCAGTCTAATTTCATATTTTTCTTCTGTTTCTGGTATATTGTCATCTTTCAGCATTACTTGAAAGGTCTGAAAGTATAGGCAAAATGCATGATGACATTTCAACAGAGGCCTTGTGTTCCAGGCTTGGGATACCCAAGTATTTTTAGCACTGCACACAAGGTGTCTCATCTCGGTTGGATGGGATGGACATGTCTGGTTTTCAACTTCATGCATCAACTCTGTATTGCGAATTAAGGTACAAGGAGCCCGGGGCCATGAATCTTGCCTTTCAATTATTGTATGCTACTCCACTACATTTGGACTAATCTAAAATTGTGTTTATTAGAAATGCTTAAATATTTTCCCACATAATGACTCTTTTTGATACCAAAAAAAAGATAAAGGCTTTGGAAAAAATTATGTCACAGGCAATTTCTTCATTTCCAACAATGTTTTTTACCAAGTAAGAAGTAAAATTTTCAAAATTTAATCGACTAGAAAATGTTTTCTACAGCCTTTTTGAATATGACCAGTCTAAAATTTTGCCACTTGGTTATGGATTGAGGTTATTCTTACCGCAACAGTTTGTCCAGCATCAAACACCACCTGCCCTGTAAAGTCCACAAAATCCTCCTCCGCCATGACAGAAGTCAGCGGGTCTATAATCTGATAGACCGCCCATGTGACAATCACCTGACCATCGTCTCCGCGATCTCGCCCCACCATACATGTAATGTTGACGTTCTCTCTCAGAGGGTTAGTGGGCTGACAGGGACCCATAAAGTAAAACAAACCATTTGCATTGTCACTCTTTAGAACTGTAATAGAAGAAGAAAGGGAATGAGCATGGATTTGGAATAATTAAGGTCCCTAAGGGGGTCCCTAAGGGGGTCCCTAAAGGCATTTGAGAACAACATGGATCTAGATCAGCCTGTGCATATGCATAGTCTGATCAAAATCCATATTGTTCTAGAATTGCTTCTCCGATATGTGTCGCAATTGTCGGAGAGCAGAATTGACCCTTACTGGACTTTATTTGACCACAATCATGCTGATCTTGAAACACAGATCTCTAGTGATCTGATATATGGCCCATGTGACTTAATTCAATACTTAACCAATACCCACATAATGATGACTTTTGACGCCCAAAACATTAAGGCTTTGAAAAACATAGTAGAAAATGACAAGCAATTTCTTCATCTCCCACAATATTTTTCGCCCAAACAGGCAAAAAAGTGCAAATTTCATTGACCTAAAATTGTTGTCTACAAGATCTTTGAATTTGAACCAGCCTAAATTTTTGCATTCTGTTAATTGCTTAAGGCCATCTATTTTCAATGACATTTTCAGTCATTCCAAAAGGTTATATTTATCATCACAAACAATGTCCACTAACCTGTAAGTCTAGCCATATAGTCAGTTTCAGACAGAACTGCTCCATTCATGGCATACAGCAGTCTGACTTAATTCTATACTTAACCTTGCTTCCAACATACTGACACCTTTTGTCACCCTAAAACATTTAAGGCTTTGAAAAACATTATGGGAAATAAAGAAATTGCTTGTGGCAAGCAATTTCTTCATTTTCCACAGTGTTTTTCATCCCAAAAAGACAAAAAATGTAACTTTTTTTGTACTTAAGACTTTCTATTTAAAATGACATTTTTCAGACACTCCAAAGATTTATAATTATCAATGCAAAAAAATACCACTAACCTGTAAGTCTGGCCATATAGTCAGTTTCAGACAGGGCTGCACCATTCCTGGCATTCAGCAGTCTGACCGTGAAGACTTCATCGCTCTCCTGATCCATGTCTTGTACAGCATTAATGTTGATGCTCCCCTCTCTCAGGCCCGGTGGATAGATTATGTAGCCAGATACTGGAGCCACATCTGCTCTAGCTGGCATCAAGTATAACTCAGATATCTCACTGAAAACATTGTGGAATAATGATACATTAATATTGATGCTCCCCTCTCTCAGGCCTGGTGGATAGATTATGTAGCCAGATACAGGAGTCACATCTGCTCTAGCTGGCATCAAGTATAACTCAGATATCTCACTGAAAACATTGTGGAATAATGATACATTAATGTTGATACTGCCCTCTCTCAAGCCTGAAGGATAGATTATGTACCTAGATACTGGAGTAACATCTGCTCTAGCTGGCATCAAGTATAACTCAGATATCTCACTGAAAACATTGTGGAATAATGATACATTAATGTTGATACTGCCCTCTCTCAAGCCTGGTGGATAGATTATGTACCTTGATACTGGAGTCACATCTGCTCTAGCTGGCATCAAGTATAACTCAGATATCTCACTGAAAACAATCATTATTCTGAAATTAGCAGATTTCTCTTATTTTCCCAATAGTTTCAATATCACTCCAACAGCCCATTTTTCGGACCTTGTCTCCTCTAATGACATATGGAGTTTGGTGAAAAGTCAAACTGGCAGAACCTACTGAATTCCCCACCTTATTTGCCAAGAAAAGAATGATAGTACATTGCAGGGCATACATCTACAAAAGGGCATATCTGTGTGTCTTGGAGCCCTAAGTTTTAAGAAATCTAAATGTAAATGTAAAGTGCAAAAGGCATCATTACATATGTACACTGTGGCAAATTTGAATTTTATCCAGATTTGAAACTGTAAAAATATTTGCACAGGCAAGAGAAATGACAACAGCAGTAACATAACAGATCACTTTTTGGAGAATAAATTGAACAAGAGCCGTCACAGACGGATAATGCTCCCCGAATAAGTGTTAGTCACAAAATAAAAACTATCATACATTAAGCCCCCTTTTCCCATGACGGATTTTTTGTACACACACTATTTATAGAATTTGGTCTAGAATATCTCATTTATCACACAAGTACAAAAGTTCAATAAATTCTGCCCATTAGACTAATTTTTACATTAAGGCCCTTTTTTCCATGACGCAGCCTCAAATCAAGAAACAGAGAAAAAGGTCCCTAGGGATTATCCAAGGGAGTTCACATGTGAAGTTTCATTAAATTTGGTCCAAGGGTTGCTGAGATCTGGCTGTGGACGGACGGACACACAGACGGACGGACAGACGGACAGACGGACGGACAGCGTGGCGACTATATGCTCCCCTGAATTTTTTTCGGGGAGCATAAAAACTTACTCTTGTGTCAGTTTTCTAGTATAGACCCTAACATCCTGCATGTAGCCAGTAAATCTGTAAGCTCTGTTATAAATGGTACCAACAGTCAGTTGTCCTTTATGTATTATGAATAAATAAACACACTTACTCTAGTGTCAGTTTTCTAGTGTAGACCCTAACATCCTGCATGTAGCCTGTAAATCTGTAAGCTCTGTTATAAATGGTACCCACAGTCAGTTGTTCTTTATTTACTATGAATAAATAAACACACTTACTCTTGTGTAAGTTTTCTAGTGTAGACCCTAACATCCTGCATGTAGCCTGTAAATCTGTAAGCTCTGTTATAAATGGTACCAACAGTCAGTTCCCCTTCACTGTCTATCATCGTCTGAGCTGGCTCCAGCGACCTTAAATGGCAAGAAAAGTCTTTTTCAATCTTTGTGAGGTTGATCCAGGAAATGGAAGCTTTTTCAAACATTTTTGGTGTTGATCTAGTTAGCGAACATTAACATAAGATATCATTATTTTGGCCTACCATTGAATGCTTGCTCAAGATTTTTCTATTAATCTATCCAACACAGACATGTGCTTTAATTTAATGAACTTGTAGTTCAAATGCCATGGGAAGGCATTTAGCTTGCATCTATAGGTCTAAATTTCAAATTAAATAAGGCCATTGCACAATAAATTTGCTGTCATTGAGGTTGTTTAACCCTTTCTCAAATGGCAAAAGTTTGGATGGTTCAAATTTGAATGATGCTACAGATGACAAGATGGATATAAATGAAGAGCAGATTTGTGTAAAATATAGTAAGGAAAATTTTGAGGCAAAAGTAAAAAATGCTGATCATCGGCACTTTCTTCTTTGCCTAAATGTGTTCCCAAGCCTATTTTATAAGGAATGTCAAAACGAGGTCTTGTTTGGGAAAAGGGTTAACCCTTTCCCAAACAAGACCTTGTTTTGACGTCCCTAATAGAAAAGACTTGGGAAAACATTGAGGCAAAAGAAGAAACTGCTGATAACCAGTAGTTTCTCCTTTTGTCTCAATATTTTCTATGTCATATTTTACACAAGTTCTTTCTTTAATAACTTCCATCTTGTTATTTGTGACAGTTTTTGAAGTGGACCACCCTAAAAATTTGCCGTTTGGGAAAGGGCTAAGCCTTTCCCAAATGGCAATAGTTTGGTCGGTTCAAATTTGAATGATGCTGCAGATGACAAGATAGATATAAATGAAGAGCAGATATGTGTATGTGTAAAATATAGCAAGGAAAATTTTGAGGCAGAAGTAGAAAATGCTGATCATGGGCACTTTCTTCTTTGCCTAAATGTGTTCCCAAGCCTATTTTTATAAGGAATGTCAAAACGAGGTCTTGTTTGGGAAAAGTGTCAACCCTTTCCCAAATGGCACAATTTTTGGGGTAATCCACTTCAAAAACTGCTACAAACGACGAAATGAACATTATTAAAGATATGATTTGTGTAAAATATGGCATAGAAAATATTGAGACAAAAGGAGAAACTGCTGGTTATCAGCAGTTTCTTCTTTTGTTACAATGTTTTCCCAAGCCTTTTCTATTAGGGACGTCAAAATCAGGTCTTGTTTGGGATTTGGGTTAAAGAAACAGACAATCAGTCAGACAGACTAGGCCTTACCATTCATCGATCATGATGTTATCAATATAAAACATAAATGTCCCGCCTTCTGCTGTCACAACAACATGGTGAGGCTGCATGTCTTCAATGTTCTGCTCATAGGTGGCTATAAACTCAACATTTGTCTGAAAGTACAATTTAGAATTTTTAACCCTTTCCCAAACAACAAAATTTCAGAATGTTTCAATTTGAAAGCTGCTGCAGATGACTAAATGGATGTTACTAAAGGTGCAATTTGTGAATAATATAGCACAGAATGACAGAAAACATTGTGGCAAAAGGAGAAAATGTGATTAGCATTTTCTTCTTTTGTCGCAATGTTTTCCAAACTATTTCTTCTAGGGATGTCAAAACCAGGTCTTGTTTGGGAAAGGGTTAATTTTCATCCCTACATATTATTCTAAAGCCTACGGCCAGAGAGAAACTTAACCCTTTCACTGCCAAATATTTTTTTCGGAAGCGTTTCCCACTGCTGAATTAATTCGAAGAAATTTCCAAGAATTCATACCCTGTACACAAAAACATGCATAACTTTTGACTCATTTGATAGATTCCTTTCAAATTTTCAGCACATACAGACGAATTAAGCACCTATATTTGACCAAAATTTATAGATAATTTATGAAATGACAATATTTTTTTCTTTTTTATGTTGTGGGTACTCATATATTTCGCCCCCATAAATTTGTCGACTTAAGTCGCCTATGGCAGGGACCCCCTATAGTCGACAAAAGTCGCCTATGGCAGTGAAAGGGTTAAAAAAACAAATGTCTAATTTGTTGTGTTCTTTAATATCTCCCTAAGATTTTGAAATTTTATTTCAAACAGTTCTTATTGTTAAACCGAAGTGACCGTGCGCTATGAATATTTATAAACAAACGTAATCGTCTGCAATATTGACAATAATGAGCACAAGGTTACTTCGGTTCAATAATAACTTCTCATCAACATTATTATCAATATTTTTCCCCTTTTTGTCAAGGTTGTGTTTTAAGATATATGACCCATCATTAAAAACACCACTTTCTAGCTATATGAAATGCATCAAATTACACACACTTGTAAATACAGTTCAAATAAGTTCATTCACCATGCTGGATTTCAAGAATATGCTTCAAGAAGAAAATAATTTACAAATATCATTTTACTCTATATTCATATGCAAGGGAGGTAATTTTGAACATTTTTGTCAAATATTTCCATAAGTATGCATTAATTCAAAATTCTAAACCGGTCAAAATGCTTGTTAATATATTAGGAATGGAAATAGAACACTTTTCATATTTCGCCTCTGGCACTTTGGTGCTTATGATGGGTTGTATACCTTAACTTCATAATGACACTTTTCTACATTAGTTAACACCAATTTCATCATCTGCATCTCCTTTCATTTCAAACTGGTCTAATTACTTGTAGCTTGAGAAAAGAATTAAGCCTTTCAAAAGCAAAATGTCTTGGAAAAACTCCAAATTGATGGAAATGATACAAAGAAAAAAATGTGATGCCAAAACTGCTGAACATAACTGTCAAAACTCTATTGTACAAAATTACAAAACATTGATAATTTGGAAAGGGTTTAAAAACATAGAAAACAAATTTAAAAAGAACAAAAAAACATGTACATACAATTCAATAGCATTCCAACAATTTGAACTTTGTAGTAAAAAAAGTGCTTAAGTTTGAAGAAACAAAAGAAAATGCTGATTACATGTACCGGTAAGTCTTTCTTTAACCATGATGCATGCTGTCAATATGAATATTTGCAAGAGTTTGATAAGTAAAAACTTATCCTCACTTTTTAAGCAAAATTTACTACTTGTATAATCGTAATCTGCAAAATATGTTACCAAAGCATACAACAGTGAAAATGTGGTCAGTTAAAAAACATTAAAATACTCTATAATGGTACCATTGCATCTTACATTTTCAGAGCTTAGATAATATCATAACCAGCCCAAAATAAAATTTTATCATTCAATGATTGCATTGTAAAAGTTCATCGCATAATCAAAATGTATCACAATATTTTTCTAAGAAGCAAAGTACTGTGAATGATAACAATGGTACTAGTACAATACAGTACAGCTCGCAGTTTTTTGGCTACTTCAAAGCATCCCAGCAATTTGATTTTGAGGGTTTCCGGTGGAAAATCATGATGGCCACGGTGATGTGTGTTTTTCCAGGCAAACCTGTGGTATCTTCCAAACGGAATTTATCACTTGTCTTCATTTCCCTTCCTGTACCGCTGCAAATCACGTGATCACTATGAATTGTGTTTTTTTGCATGAATTATGGCAGGGGTTGAGTGGGCAATCAGCAATATTTTCCACAAAAAATTCATTTTTACAGCAGCAAAAAAAGCAAAAAACATGCGAGCTGTTCTGTATAATTATGTGACCAATATAGGTGACAGAATGATAAAACATTTTACAATATGAAAACAAACCTCAATGCCCTGTATAAATGTAAAATCAAAATGGAAATTTGTAAAAGTCAAACACACAGCATCTCAAAACTTATTTATTGTGGCTTTTCAACAAAAACCTCATAATTGAAGCTAGTTTTAAGCAGAGGGAGGGAGATCTGCTTTGACAGTAGATTTAATTCATTTTGGTTGATTTATTTATTTTAAAAAATGACAAAAACCTTAAAATATATTTAAGTCAATCACAGGAATTCAAATATATGATGCCAAACATCTTTTGCGAGGAACTGAATAGTGAAAACTGTAATTAGATGAGAGACACAAGGCAATGTTACCTGGGCTTATTGTCATACAATTTCTCATTCTGATATCAATTAAATTTCCAAATTTGATGCAAATGAATTTGCAAATGATTACAATAAACTTTCAAATTGTATTCAATAAATTTGAATCAAATAACTTGATTAAAATTAAGGCAAAAGATTTCTTCACAAATTCTACAAGAGTAAACAGAAGCCCTATTGACAAAGAAGAAAATAGCATTAATGGCAATGTTACTCCCATAACACTATTCAAACATTGGGTTTCTTTTTCATGATCTTTCCCAAACACCCAATATTTAAGGTTGGGCGAAATTGTAGATGACAAAAAATTCTCATTGTTATTACTAAGAAAACCTTGACGGAAAATGCTTTGAATCACTAGCCCTTTTGTCTTCCTCTGCAAGGTTTTTCTAAACCCATATCCATGGGATTGTAAAAATGACTCACTGTTTGGGAGAATGCTACAATGAATGTGAAACTTTTTTTCAGTGATCGTATGGAAAGTTAGCAAAATGTTTTATCAAAAGTAAAAATTTTCTATACTACAAGTTAAGTTTAGTACAGTAGCGTGATTGTGTCATATTGCTTTGCATTCCCAATAATGGAAGTATATGAAATATAAATAGACATGTAAAATGCTCTGTGAAAGAGGGGATTTCTCATCTAAATGCAGTAAGCATTTTCAAACATAGAGACAAACATTTATTTCCTGCAAGGTAAATGAGATCCTTCTTTTACAGTTATGTTTATAGTTTAAAACCATTTATATCACTTCAAAAGGATCAAATATCTATTGTCAGAATTAATGTAATTGAAGTTGTGCGCTATAAATATTCAAAGAAAAGTAGGATTCAAAAGGAATCTTGGATAAATTAATGATAGATACCAATGTATACATCACAGCTTTTCTTCCAAAGAAATCAAAACTACAGCTTCAATCCATTTTCAAAAGAAGCAGATTTTATTCTGGTGGTACTTGGCTTTCCCGAAGGGTTGCAAGATGGCTTTGATAAGGTGGAAAAAATTTAGTGGTAAAGGAGTATATACTGTTAACAAACAAGGGGCCCCGTATTATCATATAACCACGTTTTGTGCAAACTGTGTAACAAAACATCTGATTGCAGGAGATGGGCCAATCAGGTTTGTTGTTACAAGTAATTACGCAAAAAAATACTTGTATGATCGTTGATAATACGGACACCAGATGTCTAATCCCGCTATTTTTAGGAAAGAGATTTAATCAGGTGTAGTTCTGAATTTTTTGAATGAAAATGTCTATATCAATGCTTTATAACAGAATCCCTGAAACTGCAGCTTGTTTTAAACTGCAGTTAGGAGGTTTTTCTAGAAAAGCAGTGATATGTTACATATCAAATTAACTTACATTGAGTCCAGTAGAAGACAAGCCGAGTACCAGCTGTGTTCTCTCACTGCTGGTTACCAGCCTGAGTGTGTAGAAGTGTCGAGAACCGTCTGTGTTTGTTTTGGCGAGGATGTATCCATCCGTGTTGGCAAATGGTATAACCCAGGCAGATATAGACATGCCCAGCTGGGCCATGTAGGGAGGGGGCTGATACATGGCTGGTACTGTTATAATGGACGCTGAAAATGGAGGAACATTTTAATGCATACGAGCTGAAACTTAAAATGAACAAGCTATTGGAGAAAAACATGGATCTAGATTAGACTGTTGGCAAATGGTTTAACCCAGGCAGATATGGACATGCCCAGCTGTGCCATGTAGGGAGGGGGCTGATACATAGCTGGTACAGTTATTATAGAAGCTTTAAAATGGAGGCAATTTTTTTTTAAATATGAGCTGCAACTGGTAATGAACAAGCTATTGGAAAACAACATTGATCTGGATCAGACTGTTGGCGAATGGTACAACTCAGACAGGTATGGACATGCCAAGCTTGCAATTAGTTTCTCCCCCTTTTGACTCAATATATTTTGAGCTACATTTAAAACAAATCAATTCTTTATCAATATCATTGTGTTGTCTGCAGCACATTTTAATTCAACCAACCTTAATTTTTGCTATTTGTGAAAGGGTTAAGACAATACTTACATTCAGTCCCAGTAAATGATACAACAACAGTCCCAGTCCCTGGTATCCTCATGCTGGGTACCATTATATAACTGGAGGGGATATTTGTCAGAAACAACAGGTCATAGACTTCTGGCATACCACCAGCAACCATCTCCGAGTAAACCTCCCATAATACCTACAAAATAACAACAAACACGATGAAAAACAAATGTCCCCCCATCTCCTGGCAGACTGACAGACAGTCAGACAGACAATGGTAAAACAATATGAACATGATCTTTAAATGCGGGGCAGGATAAAGGTTTATTTAAGTCATGCTCATCCTAGAATATTTCTAGAATTATAGACATGATTTTACATACACAAAAAAATACTTCCAAGGCTCAGAGACCAAACAATTGTATCCATTCAGTGTACCTAAAATTGTTCAGTAGAAGTAAAGCAAGAGCTTCAAGGATGGGCGCATATACGCCCGAGTCGGGCTTGTTTGTAAAATTGGCATTTTTTTCATTTCAAGAATGCCAAGAGTTACCTGAATTCTGATAGTTGCATGCACAACTAGACACCATGGTGATTCATTGTAACAAGTTTGATGAAATTCCGGTTGAAATTGTAAGAGGAGCTGCACACACAAGAAAATGGGCATTTTTTTTATTCAATGGCAGATAATTCAAGAACGAAAGAGTCATCTGAATTCTGTAAGTGGTGTGTACAACTGGACAGCATGGAGATTCATTATGGCAAGTTTGATCACATTCCGGTCGAAACTATAATAGGAGGAATTGTGCACACAAGAAATTGTTAATGGACAGACAGACAAATGGACAGCCAAGGCCATAAAATAATACAACCCTTTGGGTGTATAAAAAAGACATTAGAAAAAAGTTGAGAAATTCAGAGTAATACAGCCTATATCGTTGACCAACTAAGTATGGTTAAATCAATTAAAATTTGACCCTGTCCAAATGTATGTGATTTGGTAATAGATCATGCATGAGATCACAAACACTTAACATACCTCTACCGTCCCAAACAGACCCATTCTACGCTGCACCACTAGACTAGCCTGGGTACTGCCAAAGTTGCCCGGGTAGTAATCCTCGGCGATACTGACTTCCTTCGATGTTGAGGGGAACCCGAATCTTCCATTAGGATCATCGCTGGCTAATATAGTAATGTAGGCGGTGGATTGGTCGTCTTGTATACGAGCTAACTGGACATCTGTACGTCCATCAACCACTTTAAAAAAAGTCATGGATTGAACAATTATAAAGCTTATCAAAGTGGTATCATATTGGAAGAGTCATTGATACATTCTTAACCTAAATGGGAAAAACGAATAATTTGTAAATTTGAACATGAAAATTAACTGTAGAAATGAGCACTTTAGGACAAACAGTTTAATCTACAAAACACTCTGAATCAGTCATAAAAGCTTTTCTGTGGTATGATTTGAATACATGTCTGCTAAAAACAAATTCCTTAGCCAGTACAAAATAGTGGCACTTTTTTGGCGCCCCACAACAGATATACTTTGGAAAACATTGTGGAAAATGCAGAAATTACTTGTAACAAGCACTTTCTTTATTTCCCACAAAATCTTTCTACCCAAAGAGACCATAAATTGTAAAATTTCAATCAATTGAAATAATCAAATTTCACTCTGCAAATCTTGACAAGACTAAAATTTGCTGTCTCGTAATGGGTAAAGAGGAATTAAGTCTTGAAAGTATTCTTACCCTCAACAGAAGTTAGTCTTATAGTGTAAGTTTTATCATTTTCTGGTTGGTTGTCCATCCGTGGTGTCAGCTCAAAGTACACAGTTTTTGTACCATTAAATGTAACACTAAGACCTTCAGCAATCAAAAAGTCTCCCCCATTTAAGGCCTCGGTGTTTGGGTTAGATCCGGTAAAATGGTACAGTTTATAAAACACCCTCACTACTCCATACTGGCCACGCTCCCTAGTCACCCTGAAAAACAATTAGAGGCATTATTCAACCTTTCCCGAACAAGACCTGGTTTTGACGTTTTTAATAGAAAATGCTTGGGAAAACATTGAGGCAAAAGAAGAATGTGCTGATAATCAGCAATTTCTCCTTTTGCCTCGATGTTTTCTAAGCTATTTTGTACACAAATCCTTTCTTTAGCAACATGCATTTGTCATCTACAGCAACTTTTGAAATGGACTTCCCCAAAATTCTGTCGTTTGGGAAAGGGTTAACCCTTTTCCCAAACAAGATTGTGTTTTGACATGCCTAAAAGAAAAAGCTTGGGAAAACATTGAGACAAAAGAAGAAACTTCTGATGACCACCAGTTTCTGCTTTTGCCTCAATATTTTCTATGCTTTATTGAATACTATTCAATCTTTTGTCGTCTACAACAGATTTTAAATTGGACCACCACCCAATTTTATCGTTTGGGAAAGGGTTAAAGTAATTAGGAGACAAAGAAATTTCTACAGTACTATTGACTTCAATGCTTCTCCAATACCACAACTACTTCCAAGCCTCCAGCTGCTCCTCCCACTTATGTTTACAATTATCTGCTTAGTAGTTGGAAACAATGTCAGAAAGACAATTTGTTAGAGCCAGGGATAAAACCCTAGACCCCCATGATTGAGAGTCAGAAATTTTACCAATTGAGCAAAGGCAGCAGTCAAGTGGGTGGGGAAAAATGTGATACACATCCTCATTGGACAGGTTAATTTTTGATGTCTCAATACCATGCAATGTCCATGAAATGCAACAGAAAACAAGAGTGCCATGGTCACAATATACACCACCCCTCCAAGAGACTAAGTTTTCAGGGGGCATAACTCAAGCATAAATCAATGAACCATAAAATCCTTCCTTCATGCAAATCTACCAATTGAGGTGATAATATTGACTAAGTTTCAAAAAGATCCAGCCGGTAACTTACGAGAAGTTGTGCTCACAAGAAAAGTGGAGGGATGTATGTATGGACGGACAGACAGAGGAGATGACACCAATCTCCCTCCAGCAGCTTATAAAAACCTGTAGATATATCTAATATGTATTATCCATATGTAGGATATAGATAAAGATATCACAATACCATGTAAAGTCACCTTATTGACCCTTTCCCAAATAACAAAATATTAGGGTTGTCTAATTTGAAAGCTGTTGCAGACTACAAAATGGATGTTGAAAAAGATGGGCTTTTGGTACAATATAGCATGGAAAATTTTGAGGCAAAAGAAGAAAATGCTGATTATCAGCATTTTCTTCTTTTGCCTCAATGTTTTCCCAAGCCTTTTAAATTAGGGATGTGAAAACAAGGTCTTGTTTGGGAAAGGGTTAATAAGACCTTACCCATATCTAACAGTCCCCCCTTCCTCAACTGACTGTGAAAATGGAGCCGCAAAACTGTAGACACCATATGCATCATCATTAGGTAGGATAGAAATGTTGAATCTGTCTGGGCCCGACACCACACAGTCACCTGTAATAATTTATTATTATATTCCCAAACACAGAAGAATTTTGACAACCCAGCACAATGTTGGTTTAGAAACCAATGAGGTAAAAAAGTAACCTCATTGCTAGCATTTCCTCATTTTCCAACAATGATTTGTACAATGCTTTTAGGCAAGTTGACTGGTATAAATTCTATTTTCAATGACATTTATAATCTAATATTTGCAAGTTTGCAACACCTTTTAATTTAGACCACCCTTAAAAGACATAAATAGATAGATAGATTTTATTGACTTATACAAATACATGTATCTCATCATATACAAAACAATTTCCAAATATAAAGTAAGACAACAAAGGATAAGAACAGACTGCATTTTATTTGACTTGAACTGCCTCTCTAAATTAAATTTGACAAGAAGATTTGCAACAAATTATATGACATACACAAGCATAATATTTTTATTGTCAAATTTATATCTTCCCAGCCAATCAAATCTCCTACTGGCATAGATCACGGTGGATAATCACGTGATACAATATTTTCAGAAAATCTTCAATAACTTTGTAAAAACTGGACCGATTTGAATCCGGTTTGAAGCAGAGAATATGGACAGACGTCACGCACTAGATGGACGTGGTTAATTTTTGAAAAATCAACTGATAAAAAAGTTATTGAAGATAAACCAAAATTTTGGTTTATCGTCAATAACTTTTTTATCAGTTGATTTTTCAAAAATCCAACACATCCAGCTTATTCCTGACATTTTTCCACATTCTCTGCTTCAACCCGAATTCAAATTGGTCAAGTATTAAAATAGATATTGAAGATTATCGGAAATTCTGAGTCACGTGATTATACACCGTGATAGATCTACCTCTACTTACCAATAATTTCATAAATCTCCAAAAAGAACAATTCTGTATCTTCAGGCACATCATCATCATAGATTCGTACGGTCACCGACTTCATGGCTTCTCCAATACCAAACTTGACTTGACCAGCCAAGATGACCATGAAGTCATTCAACTGACCACTAGCTTCATTGTCCACTGTACGGTATTTCACAGTGACCTCACGATCAGTCGGACCTTCACGCTCCATCTGGATCAGAGCTTCTGAGGGTTCCTCTACAGTGGCTGATAAACCTTTGAAATAATATATTTAGATTTATATGTGACCCGTCACGCTAAAAGGGACCTTATCGGTTGTGTGAAAAATATCAACCCTAGCCTGTCTGCGCAGTCCGCGCAGCCAGACTAGGGCCGACACTTTTCACTTTTATGTGATTTTCTAAATCCGGAAAGATTTCCCTATCTTACTATTTGTTCATTTTTGGCACACGGGATCTGGTTGACCTGTTGCGAGTCTGACAAAATTGTCATAATTTGGATTATTGAGTTCGGATAAGGTCCCTTTTAGCGTGACAGGTCACATAGAGGATAATCGTTTGTTTCAGTGTAAGATTGATTTATATTTCATTGAGTGAACAACTAAAGCTTTATTTTCACGAGTGGCAAAGCCACGAGTGAAAATGTAGCTTTCGTTGTTCAAGAAATGAAATATAAATTGATCTTACACAAAAACAAACGATTATTCTATTTCTTTAATGCAGAAATAAGACAAAATGCAAAAAAATATGACAGATTTTCTTAAAGCGTGTCATTTTGCATGTGAATGCTATGCAACGCTTATGATGACGTCACTTATTTGGCCCAGCTTGTATAACGTCAGATAGGGTGAAATGAACGAAAGCGGGGCACAAGTTTTTAATAATTTCACTGTATAGGCGGTGAGTTTATCAAAATGATAATCTACTGTTATTTCCCGATAATCCACCGAAAAGCATTAAAGAAATATATTATAATTGGCAAAATCAATAGATAATTCTCCTGGGACTTATATTTAATTGAAGTTGCAACATATCTTATATGTTTGCTTTTTTTTTATTGAATATTGACAGCCTTCAGGCAATTCATTTCTTCCTTCAATTTGTTGCTTTCTGAAAGATCCAAACTTTTGTTTCTAAATCTTAACCATATTCATATTGTCATCTGCAAAGACTGCTAATTTTAATTAGTAAATTTACAATTTCACCTGGAAAGTTTTCATAACTATTAACTAAGATATAAACACAATATAATCAAGAGATAAACACAACATCAAAACATGTCATATTATCCTACCATCCTAAAATGGGAGTGACATACATCATGTGCACAATACAAATGGTACAAATCAAAAGAGTTGATTGGTTTTGAAGCAGTAAAAGAAGCATAGTATTACATCACTCCAATTTTAGGGTGGTAATCTTAGTACCTACCAACAAAATAGAGAGGAAAGTCATTTGCGTTGATAACTATCGTCATGCTAAGTCTGGCCCCTAAAACAACCCCTCCAGTTGGTGCAGACAGGGTTAAGGTAAAGGATTCTGTTGTCTCTGTTATCTGTAAATAGGTTTCGATTATTGTTTTCTTCTTAATTGAAAAGCTTTTTATAATTTACTGTTTAACCCTTTCCCAAAAAGGATCTGGTTTTGACATCCTTAATAGAAAATGCTTGAAAAAACATTAAAACAAAAGAAGAAAATGCTGATAATCAGCTGATAATCAGCATTTTCTCGTTTTATCCCACAATGTTTTCTACACTACATGTATATTTCACAAAAATCCAATCTTTATATACAACCATTATGTCCTCTACAGCTGCATTGAATTTAGACCGCACAAAAATTTTGTGTCATGGGAAAGGAATCAAGGACAGACAGACAGATAGCCCGATAAATTGGAAGACAGAAAGACATTGGTAAAAACATATGTCCCAATCTTTATGTAATCTGTATGTAATGAAACGTCAACTCTCTCCTTCTTTCAACTTAATTTATTATAAAATTGCATTTCTCATGGTGATTACTTCTATCATTGAAACTTTGTGCTGACAAAAACCATATCTTTGTTAAATTCAGAAGAAAGCCTTAGAACAAGTAGATCTATGAATGAAAAATATATTGAAAGTGTCCATTTGATAGTTGAGGACAAAAGGCCAAAATATGCCTAGATTTCCTAAAGCATTTAACTCTTTCCCAAACAATATCTGATTTTGACATCCCTAATAGGAAAGGCTAAGAAATCATTGAGGGAAAAGAAGAAAATGCTGATCATGATCAGCATTTTCTCCTTTTGCCTCAATACTTTCTGAGTTTTATCATACCCAAAACATACCTTTCTCAACATTTATTTTGTCACTTGCAGCAAGTGCTTTCAAATTGGACTAATGTAAAATTGCATTGTTTTGGAAAGGATCTATTAAAGGGGCTCAGTCTATGTTTTTATGCTTCCGAACTGTTCGGGAACTCATATTTGTGCATGGAAAAACAATAAGCAATGCATAAAAAACCTCAATCTCGGCGAAAAACATCTTTCCTTTGCTATAGATCAATCCTTTACAAGCGTGTTTACACATTCTATTTTTACTTCAAAACAAGACAAGGTCAAGGTCAACGAGACACACCTCCGCATTATTAACACACCGTACAACCGGCTGTGTCGATGACTGTGACCTTATTTGCGAGGAATACGTGAAAAGGTTTATTTTGTACAAGCACTGAACATTTATACGCGTATTTATCAACTATAGAATACCAAAGATCCTTTCGTTTATTTATAAAAGTAAATTCATTTGACCTACCATGCACATGACATCAGATGCCGAATCTGTCTTCGCTGACTTTCTACACAGCCGGTTGTACGGTGTGTTAAATCTCGCTGAGCACAGGTGACGTATCTCTGACGTAATTGATTTTTGAAGGTTGGGCATATGTAGCCGTTACAAAACAAAAACAAGGACGACCAGCATGTTATTAATTGACTTGGATTTTAATACTTGATAAAGCTTGACGAGTGGTAACAATGGACATAAATGATCTACCCCTTCAGGTTGGTAATTTCATACGTTATTTCTGGTTTGTAATTATTGTGCCATTTGCATTTTCGACAGCCTAGCTCGTCCCCCTTTAAGTAAGTATATACAAACCTCATCTGGCAGTGACTCTAGACTGATGTAGGCCATATCCTGGTCAGAGTTGAAGGTCACAAACCCTGAAACAGGCCCTAAATCTATCCCTTCATCTGGTGTCACGGCCCAGGCCACAGACACGCCCCCATACAGACCCCCTGTGCGCTGCACACCTATAGTGGCCACCTCACGAACATCACTCTTACTTTCATCTGCAATGTACAACACATTTACTTATAGAATACAATCAACAAATGTGTTAATGTTCACATATTTTATCATAGTTCTATATAGGATTGAATTAAATAGAGTTCTACATCCACATAAACAGAAAACAAGATGTGTTTGTGAAACAACAATGCCTCCGAAATTGCCAATGTTAAGTTTCTGGACAGACAGACAGTCAGACGGACAGACAGACACAAGTAAAACAATGTGCCCCAAAATCACATATTTTTATATTCAGGACTGAAGATGGTGTCAGTCGCCTTTTTGGAAATGGTTAACTTGTCATCAGGAACCTGCTAAGCTTCATAAGCCTTGAATTTAATACTACAGTGAAATACTAAAGGTTAACTGGTACATACTCATATAGATAGTCTGGTCCACAAACTGCAGTGTACCATGTGGTGCATCATTCTTCATGACCTTGACCTCCACACTTGACCTTGATCCAAATACAGCTGTATCACCTCCGTAGTTTTGTAGACGCAGGGTGAATGTCTCCTCAAGCTACAAGTATACAAACATGACACTGATTAACAGTTCAGATATCTTACAAATATATTTCATTATCAAGACAACCCAAATATTTCATATAAAACACATTTTGCCAAAGTGGAAGCTTCTTCATTAGTTTTGAAACAAGATGCAATTGTAGAATACTACAGTACTGCATCTGTTACAGCATTTAGGCTATATTTTACATTGACCAACTAATAAATAAACTTGTATTCGGTCTTGTCACAAGAAAAACACTTGAAGAAAATGAAAACTCAATTACTTATATCCAATGTTTCACGTTTATATAGACTAATGGCTATGTGTTTTTAGATTTTGTAGAAAATTTATATGCCCTTTCCCTTATTTCTTGGAACATCTATAGGCATAAAAATCTATGTTTAAAACAGCTGATACAGACAGTTACCTTTTTAAGTTAAAAATCATCAAAATAAACTTTCTGTGTAATGTCATTTCTGTGTATTCTTTTACCCATTACCACACATTGACTCTTATTGACTCTCTTCAAGATAATGGCATTGGAAAACATTGCGAAAAATGAAGAAATTGCTTGTAACAAGCAATTTCTTCATTTTCCACAATGTTTTCTACCACAAAAGACCATAAAATTTCAAATTTCATTCGCTTGAAAATGTCATCTCCAACATCTTTGAATTTGGACCAGCCCGAAATTTTGCTATCTCGTAATGGGTTAAAACAATTTGAATCAAAAGATAAATAAAATCTATACCTCAGGGATGCCATCTGATTTAGCAGCAATACTAAATGTCTTGACCCTGACCCCTGGAGGGAAGGTCAGAACATTTGTGTAACCATGGAAATCAGCTTCTCCATTTATCACCATGTATTGTATAGACTTGGTGATCAAATCTCCATCTTCTCTTACGACTGTGAATTGTATAGGTGTCCCTCCCTCCTATAATATATACATGAAAAATGTAAAGGTCAAAATTTTTGTGTTACAATGGAAATCAACATTGTTATCACTCCTTCATAAATTAGAGAAAAGTTCTTGATTGGTAAGGGTTAAGACTTATTGAAATGCCAATTGCTATGCAGCCAAACTGTGTTAGCTGTTGTACCTCATTTTTTATCACAAGAGAAAGTCTTAACATTACCTCATTCCCTCACATTGACTCTGAAAGCACAAGGTCGGAAGCAGACCACAAAACTGTTTAAGGCTACACCAGAAAAATAATTGAAAAAAAAAACAACATTGAAAACTTGATTATATACTCATAAATATGACAAATTCTGTATCAGATTATCAAATCGGTGTGATTTGCTTATTGCAAATAATGTTTTTAAAAGGAATTTTCAATATGTTTGCTTTGTTTTGATGACATCATTTAATCATGCGCATTTACAATCACATTTGATATGGCGACACACGTAATAAGGACAAGACTGATTTTACAAAATTAGTTGTGACAAAGGGGCTGTTATGTCATTTGAGACCAGCATGGACATCCAGACTGAACAAGATTCATGCTGTTCTCTGAAAGCTGATTCATGATTTGACAGTGTTAAAGAGAAATTGTTTTTTTCTCTTGCTTACCATTATTTCATAAGACAATTGTTCATCAGCAGAAAACTGGAAGACGCCGGCAGGGTTGTCATTTTCTGCGATGATTATCCGTCTTTCCCTGGCTCCCTGTCTCAGTCTCTGATTACTGGCTGGCTGCACACTTGTCAGTCTGACAATCAACTCTTCGGCTAACTCTGGTACATTGTCAGGTAGTATGCTCAAGACTAGGTTTGTCTCTGACATACCTGTAAAATAATTCAATTGTTCAATTCAGAGACAATAAAGTAAGCATTAGATAGATTTTTATACATAATTTAAAGCAGTGTGACTGGAACCTATCATATAAGCCGGGATCTGGAAAAACGTACCTTATAACATTTCAGACAGCCATGTTTCAAGATCAGTATGTGCCTAGTTGCTTTCATACCTGGATCCATGTTACTCTAATATGGTTGCTACAAACCATTCATGAAGAAGCTATTAGAAAAGAACATTTTTCCTGATCAGACTGTGTGTATACACAGGCTGATCTGGAATCATGGTTGGCTCATAAGCCTTAATTTAGGACCCATTTCCACTTCCTGGCTCAATTCTATGCAATTACAATAGTTTGGCAATTTCCCTCAAATTTCATAATTGCTCTGATTGCAGGCTGGCTGCAGACTTGTCAGTCTGACAATAAACTATTCTGATAACTCTGGTATATCATCAGGTAGAATACTCAAGACTAAGTTTGTCTCGGACATACCTGTAAATCAATTAAAAAGAAGTTCAATTTATAAATTTGGAAACAAGAGTAAAGCCTTCCTTGTTGAACAATTAGGATATTTCCAGAGCCAAATACAAGAAGTAGTTTTGACCTTTCAAAATGCAATAGTTCTGTTATTGTTCATCAAATCCTATGTTGTGGGAACGCATTGGAATCATCTCGAGACAATTCAAATGAGTACCAACAACATACAGTTTGGATTTGAAATAACAAGTTTCTAATGCCCTCACCCTCTTATTTACGAGGGACGGTCGGAAAGTAGTTGGACTTTTCGTGCTGCTGTCTCTCCATTTTCAACTGTATAAACACATTATATATTGGTGGAATCTTCATCCATTTGCCAAAAATGTGGTCAGTTTATTTACAAAGATAGTTGTATATATACGACAGTCTGTCCACTTATATGTGATAGGTGTTTTATGTATCACAGGCAATTTGTTAGAGGAACAACAAGGGTACCCAAAACAAAAGAACATTCTCGTCATTTTAATCGCAAAGAAGTTTAGTTTTTGAACTACATCATCACTGAAGATTAAATAAGGGTTCATAATTCGGAACTTGGGATAAAAAATCAGTCAAAACAGTCATGGAAACGAGCTGGTTCCCCATCCATGAAAAGATTAAGCTGTTACATTCGGTTGGTAGTCATGTTTGTTGCTTTTGAGGATTCACAAGGATTGGTAGTTACTCATTTCATGTCAAATGGTAAAAACTGTCATTGCAAAGTGCAATTCTCAATCAATTCAGAGAAATCTAAGAATAAATGCTGAAGTAAACGCGTCCCAGATTAGCAAAGAAAACTGTTTTCTTCTTCAGGATTACGAACGCTCCCATACCACGGCATCTACTGAGGAGATTTTCAACTATTACACATAACATTAGTTGTTTTACTCTTCTTATAGCCCAGACCTCGCCCCACGTGACTTTTATTTTGTCTAGAACTGAAGAAAATGCTTGCTGGGAAGAAATGTGAGACCAGAGCGCCTTTGATACCGGCTGTTACACTGTACCTAATACAGTGGGTCTACGTCTTGGTTAATAGTGGAAATAATAAAGCTCCTACGAAGATGGCGAAAATGCATAGACATAGATGGACAATTTGTTCAAACAGTGTAGAAAGAATTTTGTTAAAAAGTTGAATGGTTTTAGAGAACTAGTCAAAAGTCCAACTACTTTCCGACCGTCCCTCGTATTGCTCTGATCTAGTATTTTTTTCAAATTTTCATACAACCAAATAATTGTTAAACTTACCAGAAGGCATAATAATGGTGCCATTCATTTGTGCAATGTCATCCTGTGTCACATGACCAGCATTAGCCCCGGTACCCTGCACTGTCCATGATATTGTAGCATCACCGCTGGTTCCCTCTCTAGATAATTTCAGAACAACTGGTGATGGACTATCTTGTAACTCATCAACCTGAAATGATTCACAACATTATCTCTTTCACAAACAAGACATTGTTTTGACGTCCCTAAATAAAGGGGCTTGGGAAAACATTGAGGCAAATGAAGATAATGCTTATAATCAGCATTTAAATTAACAACATAGGCTATTGGGAAAGTCACCTTTGCATAAGCAATGCCAACGTTCAGTTTTTCATGTTAATAGAGAATCGCAGACAAAGTGACATACAAAAGCGCAAGTTATAGGCCTTCATTTGTCCATCTTATCTTCATTAAAGCACTTAACAATAATGTTTTTATGAGTACATAAGGCTGACATAAGGCAAGAATACTCACAGTTAATGGTGTAATACTTTCAAATCCAATCTCCCCATTAGCCTGTGCAGCATTAACAACCACTTGTACCTGAATATTATCACCAAGTTTAGGAGTGTTGAAGGCACCATGAGCTGGTTCTGTTAAAGACACAATTATATTTGTGTTAGCGAAAAACAATATGCCAGGTTAAATTGCATGTTTAGATTTGAAAAGGGTTAAAGATGAAGGCCATTTTCCATTCATGAAGAAGATAGATTTTATTGAAAGACGGTTTCATATCAAATTTGAGCTATGTTTGCTTAGAATTCTTTTGGAGAAAATGCTAATGTCGAGTTTTGGACAGACAGATTCATGGATGGATTGATGGAGAGGTAAAACAATATGCCCTTGCTTTTTGATACAGCTGGGCACAAATATTTTTTGTTTGTCTGATTCAGGCCATAGCTATAAGAGATTTTTTGGCCACTAAGAAAACATGTATTTCAGCCAATAACTGTTTTAAAGTTGGACCTGACTTAAATTTTGTGTTATAAAAAGGCTGATGTCTTACCTGAGACAAGGTCAACATAAGTGATTGTTGCGGTGAACCTCCCTCCCACTTGTAGAAATGCAGAGTCCAGTATGTGTATATGTTCTTCCTTCTCCATCTGTCCTGAGGGCATTATGGTGGCTATCTCCGTCTCCTCTAACACATCTGCAGTATTATCAAGGATATATTTGTATGAGTAAATAGATTAACAAAACATTTTCTTTTGTATCTTTTTTAAATAATTTTTAATCCAAACAATTAACACAGAGCGTTTTGGTTTAAAAGAAAGATGTTGGCTGGTTCAAAAAGCATTTTAATCTGCTAAACAGACTTTTTACCATTAAAGTATCAGAACTCCAGAGCTAGTTATTAGCAGTTGCGCATCCAATTCAATGATGAGACTAAAGATACAAATTAGGGGTTTCATTAGGAGGTGGAGGCAGGAACATCCCACTTGTATATGACTGAATTTGGGTTTAATGCTTGGCTACTTTTCAAAATATTGTATGAGGTTGATAGAAATCCCTGAAATCATTGAGCATTAGGGATAAAACTAATATGTTGTTACCTGAGCTACCAGTGCCTACTGGTGTATATGTCACTGTAATATTTAGGTAGATCTCTCCTATGTTGGCTCCAATTCTCTGTAGAATTAGCTGTAGCATCCGGGGCTCTGCATTCTGGAGTATGGAAACAGAGGTGACAGCAACATTATAGGCATGCACTTTATAGTCATTTCTGTCAAAATTCCATTTTTATAAGGGTTGCATGCACTGCAAGGTACATTAATAAAGACAAGAGGGTCAGAATGGCCCTATATCGCTCACCTGAAAGAAGTTTAAGACACGCCCACTTTTTTGACCAATCAAAAATTTGCAAACAAATTTTGAAAAGGGTCACTCAAGGAACATTGTTGCCAAATTTGTTTCAAATTGACCCTATGCTTGATTTTTTAAGAATTTTCTTATGATTTCTCTAAGTCTGATAAGCCACGCCCTGCCATGCCCACTTTTTTTACCAATAAAAAATTTGCCAACATATTTTGGAAAGGGTCACTCAATGAACATTTCTGTAAAGTTTGCTTCAAATTGGGCAAATGGTTGATTTTTAAAGAATTTTCTTAGGATTTCTGTAAGTCCGATAAGCCACGCCCAATTTTTTCTGACGAATAAAAAATTTGAGAAAAAAATTTGACAAGAGTCACCCAAGGAACATTTCTGCCACGTGTGGTTCAAATTGGGCCAATGGTTGATTTTTAAAGAATTTTCTTATGATTTCTCCAAGTCCGGTAAATGCTGACCTGCCACGCCCACAATTTTGGATGAATAAAAAATCCGCAAATCTTAAGAAGGGTCACCCAAGGAACATTTCTGCCAAATTTGATTTTAATTGGCCC
The DNA here is from genome assembly GCA_963680895.1 of Fragum sueziense. Classification (NCBI taxonomy): domain Eukaryota; kingdom Metazoa; phylum Mollusca; class Bivalvia; order Cardiida; family Cardiidae; genus Fragum; species Fragum sueziense. The sequence continues at coordinate 5,071,698 of OY804598.1, forward strand.
TATGGTTAAGGAGAAGAAGATTTTTGAAGAATTTTTTAACAATTTCTCTTGGTTAGATAAGCCCCGCCCTGCCACACCGACATTTTATGACGAAACTATAAATTTAGGAACAAATGTTGAAGAGGGTCACTCAAGGAACAATTCTACCAAGTTTGGTTCAAATTGGCCCATTGGTTGATTTTTAAAGAATTTTTTAGGATTTCTCTAAGGCTGATAAGCCCCTTCCTCCCTGCCACACCCTCATTTTTTGACAAATGTAAAAATTTGTGAATCAATTTTGAAAAGAGAGACTCAACGAACATTCCTGCAAAGTCTGCTTCAAATAGGCCCTATGGTTAATTTTTAAAGAATTTTCTTATGATTTCTCTAAGTCTGATAAGCCCTTTCTCCCTGCCACAGCCACAATTTTTTACAAATGAAAATATTTGTGAACAAATTTTAAAAAGAATGGCTTAAGGCACATCCCTGCAAAGTCTGGTTCAAATTGGCCCAATGGTTGATTTTTTAAAGAATTTTCTTATGATTTTTCTAAGTCTGATAAGCCCCTTTCTCCCTGCCACGGCCACGTTTTTTGACGAATCAAAAATCTGAGAACAAGTTTTGAGAAGGGTCACTCAAGGAACAATTCTGCCAAGTTTGGTTCAAATTGGAACAATGGTTGATTTTTAAAGAATTTTCTTAGGATTTCTCTAAGTGTGATAAGCCCCGCCCTGCCACGCCCACATTTTTTGACGAATCAAAAATCCGCAAACAAGTTTTGAGAAGGGTCACTCAAGGAACATTCCTGCCAAGTTTGGTCAAAATTGGCCTGTTAGTTTTGGAGAAGAAGATGTTTGAAGAAATTGTTGACGGACGGACAGACGGACAGACGGACGGTGAGTGACCACAATAGCTCCCCTTGAGCACTTCGATCGTGCTCAGGTGAGCTAACAATGATATACTGCCAACTTGCTTATTCTAGATCACTAGGGAGAAATAAAAAGATAACTTAATTAACTTTAGCACCAAAGTGCTGTTTTTCGTTTTAACGAATTAGAATATATGTAAGCTCTAAGATACAGTGTACTTTTGATATTAATCCATGCAAATAGCTACTGTTCACTGTGTTTTTCTAGAGTGCATTGATTTGCCGGTTTCGGATCAAGGTGACCTATTGCAGATCACGTGATAAAGATGCCGTCTAAAAGATACTTAGACCTGTAATAACTTTCATATCATGCTTAATTCTTTAGTTGGAGAGTTTCTAATAATAATATTGTCATTGGTGGACAAAGAAGTCTTAAATACAGCTTGAATGAAGGTGTATTTAGGACATTTTGCTTTACTAACGAAATAGTTGGTCATAAATGTAGATATAATTGGATTTACTATGAAAATCCTTGAGTGATCATTTATTTATTCAGTTTCTGGTATGACAACAAATTTCTAGTCAATCTAACCAACACATTGCAACAATTAAATGCAACAAGAGTCAGAATTAGCACTGTAATAATGTTTTCTTACTTTCTTTTATTTTCAAACAGCTGATCCGGAACTGGCAAGTAAGGATAAGGGTGTTTCTCAATAGTTTGTACACAAATATACTGATGAGATGAAATAAAAAAAGATGATTATTCAATTCTTCCCACTCCCTCTTTTGTGAGTCAAGCCTGTATTCAATTAAATAGCCATCAACTGGCTCCCAAATTTGCATACAATCTTTTTTTTTTTTTGCAATTTCTCATTTTGTCTCAAAATTTTCTGTGCTATTAAATACATATTTTCTAATTTTATCAATTAATTTTTTCCACGGCAACTCCCTTAAAGTTGGACCATCATACAGCTTTGTCGTTTTGGAGATGGTTAAAAGATTGGCCTACTTACAATAATGAGTTCCTGCCTGCTGGGTGCAGCAAAGTCCACAGTTCCATAATAATTGTCACTATCTTCTATAACCAGAATCCCATATGTTATTCCAGTCACTTTAGCTCCACCAGTCACATTGTCTGCTGAAAGTTCTATCACAAACTTCTCTGAAGGTTCAGTTAAATCATCATCAAGAATGTTTATAATTATCGGCTTCTGGCGTTCCTGTTCAGCAAAGGTGACAACTCCACTAACAGGGTTCAAATCGTCCGACACAGGACCACCCGTGGAGTCGTTACGAGTTATTGACCACCCCACTGACACACTGCCAAATGCCCCAGCAGATCTGACAACTGTAAATATTGCGTCGGAGTCTGTGTCTTCATTAATCTGTGCCATTGGAGGATTGACTAGATCCACAGATCGGAAACTCAGCACCCCTGCTGGATCGTCGTTGGCATTGATGATAACTTCCGCTCGTCTTGGTTCAACAAGAATCACATCTCCCACTGGGGATGATAACTCCACCTGAAAAGGGCCATTATTTATTGTAGTTGACAAATATGTCCAAATAATTTGCATTTGATTGTTGTTTCAGAAATCCAACAATATAAATCTCAATTCAATAGTATTGATACTATTTAAGAAAATGATACATCATGTCATTTCTCTTTGGTTCATGATAAAACATTATTTAAACAGTTAACTTTGCAGAGCTTTCTAAATACCAAACTTGAAGAAGCACAAAATTGAATTTCGGGTACTGCTTAGGACATATTTAAGTAAGTGAATTTTACACATCTGATTCATGCATTTTTTTTTTCTTTAACTTACAAAGATATATGGCCACAGGTTGGCAACAAGAGCCGTCATAGACGGATTAGGCTATGCTCCCCGAATAAGTGTTTGTCAAAAAATAAAAACTATCATACATTAAGCCCCCTTTTTCCATGACAGATTTTTTGTACACACATTATTTATAGAATATGGTCTAGAACATCTCATTTCTCACGTAAGTAAAAAATTTCATTAAATTCTGCCCATTAGATAAAGAGAAATTAGAGAAAAAACTAATTTTTACATTAAGGCCCCTTTTTCCATGACAGAGAAAAAAGCTCCCTAGGGAATATCTCAGGGAGTTTACATGTGAAGTTTCATTGAATTTGGCCCAAGGGTTGTTGAGATCTGGCTGTGGACGGAGGGACAGCGTGGCGACTATATGCTCCCCAGAAAATTTTTCGGGGAGCATTAAAATAGGAGAAGAAGCCATACCCATTAGTCTCCAGCATATAACTGATTATAATATTATCCTAGTGTACTTAGTTCCTGCACATCTAAGAAACAATCAATAATTAAGAAATCAAGAATACACGAAAAACATTTGTCTGCCTTTGCAAAATAAAGTTTATTCATTCATTCATCTTTCAGAAACTTTATATCACTAAAAACTTTTGTAAAATGAAAAATCTCAAAAAATATCGGGTAGTTGGTTCCAATATGGCGGAAGTGAGAGTACAGAGAAACGACGCATTTGTTTGTTTTCTATATTTAGCTGTACAAAAACGAAAGTACAATTCTTTTTTCAGTCTGAGAAACCAGTACATCATATTAGGAAACGATATATGTGAAAATAATTTATGAATTAATAAAGATGTACTTATCAACTATGAAGGAATAAAGGGGCCTCTATTAGAAC